>JBBPKR010000190.1:0-14745 GCA_038089375.1 Pseudoaustroboletus valens | reverse complement strand
CATCTTCCCAGGGTCCTTTTGGTATTTCCAAAGGTGCTAACAGACCTGCGGGGGCGTAATTGGCAGGTTTCATGCGGGCGCATCGTTCACACGTTTTACAATAATTTACAATATCCTGCCGATGGCCCGGCCATTTGTAGTAGCAGGTGAGCAATTCCGCGGTTTTCTCTGCTCCTTTGTGTCCGGCTAGCGGATGATCGTGGTAACGAGTGATGACTTCCTGGCGGAGGTCTGGTGGTACCCATATTTTGCTATCGTACATCCAGGTACCTAGCTTATCCACACTGCTGTCGGGATTTCGTACGGATTCGTGTGCTTGTAAGATTCTTTCAAATAAGCTTTTTTCAGAACTTATTTGAGTAATGACTTTTTCGGAAGGAATGAATGTGACGTCATGGTTGTCGTTCTCGATGCCGATGGCATGATCTTCTCACCTAGATAAGGCATCGGCTTTTCCCATAGACGTGCCAGGTTTGTTGATTAATTGATAATCAAATCGGGATAAATACTGAGCCCATCGGGCCTGCCAGCGACTTAAGTTTTGTGACGTCATAAAATATTGCAGATTCTTGTGATCTGTCCAGATTTCGAAAGGAAAATGCACGCCTTCTAGATAATGGTGCCATTGTTCTAATGCCGAAATGATGGCCAGCATCTCCTTATCCACTATAGGGTAATTGCGCTCTTTGGGTGACATTGCGTGCGACATATATGCTACTGGGTGCCATTTGTCGTCTTTTTGTGTGGAAAGGACTGCCCCTACTGCAAAGTCTGAGGCATCGCATTCCACCCGATAGGGTGTGGTGTCATCCGGGTAGGCCAAGACCGGTGCGGTGGTAAATTTATTTTTAAGCGTGTCGAACACGTTCTGTTGATCTGGTCCCCAGATCCAAGGTTGATCTTTCTTTGTAAGGTCATGCAGGGGTCGCGCTACCTGGGAGTATCCATCGATGAATCTCCGGTAGAAGTTGGCCAGCCCTAAGAAGCTTCTCACTCCTTTTACATTGGTGGGAGCTGTCCATCCCGCTATCCCGTTAAGCTTAGCTTTGCTCATGACCACTCCTTCTGTGGATACATCCATTCCAAGCATTTCTACTTTAGTTTGGAAGAAGGAGCATTTTTCTGGTTTGACAAATAAGTCGTGTTTCCTAAGTCGTGCCAGCACTTCTCGAACTTTCTTTATGTGTTCCTCTCTATTGGGAGTGTTTGTAAAGATAAGGAGGTCGTCTATATATACGATGACTACGTCTTCCATATCACCAAAGATCTCGTTCATCATTTGTTGAAACGTGGCAGGGGAATTGCACTGCCCGAAAAACATGACAGTGGGTTCGAAAGATCCTTTGTGACAAACGAAAGCCGCTTTCCATTCGTCTCCTTCTTTTATCCGTACGTTGTTGTAGCCCCATCGGAGATCCATTTTTGTAAAGAGCTTAGCTCCTTTTAATTTATCTATGAGCTGGGAAATGAGCGGCAAGGGGTAATTGTTTTTCACCGTCCCTTCATTTAAGTAACGATAGTCCATAACCATCCTCTTCTTTCCTTCTTTCTTGGGAATGAAGAAGACGGGTGACGTTTGAGACGACTTAGAAGGTCGGATATACCCTTTTGATAGCTGATCGTCTAGAAATGCCTGCACTTCGGCCTGTTCGTCCGGACTCATGGGAATGACTCTGCCCTTTTTGGGTTTAAAGTCGGGTTTTAGATCTATAGCATGATCCCACGGTTTTCGTTCCGGCATTCTCTCACTTGCCTTCTTTGAGAAGACATCTAAATAATTGTGATACTCTTTAGGAACTAAATTGAACAGTTCTTCAAATACAGGTTTATCTATGATATTCAACTGTGTTTGGCCCCTTGTGTGCCCGTATTTGTTTTCCCATTCTTCTAGCTGATTCCTATAAGTGGCGTTCAACGCCCTACACGACTTGGGACATCGGGTCATTGCTACGTGCCCGGTTTCCCAATTGATGCGCGGGTTGTGGTGCCGCAACCATGTGTTTCCAATGATCATCTGGTTTCGTCCCAGATTGGTAACTTCCACCGGGATCTTTTCTCGGTGTCCTTCAAAGTCTATAACTAGCACCGCTCGGTGGGTGATCCCGCCTGCTTGGTTTAACGTATTATCGGCGTTATACATGGGAATGAGTTGTTCTAAAGGTTCCATGGGAATTCGATGATGCATTGCCCATTCTCTGTTGATGAAGGTTCCTCCAGCGCCACTATCCAACAGCGCATTGACCGTAATGTTTTGGTATTTTTGAATTATGTTGATTTTTATAGTGAGTTCTCCTTCGAGATTGATGACTTGAAGGTTTCGTGGAGTCGAGCTCTCCTTTAACTCTTTTTGGATCGTTTTCATATTAT
The DNA here is from genome assembly GCA_038089375.1 of Pseudoaustroboletus valens. NCBI lineage: Eukaryota > Fungi > Basidiomycota > Agaricomycetes > Boletales > Boletaceae > Pseudoaustroboletus > Pseudoaustroboletus valens. Next base: position 12,378 of record JBBPKR010000190.1, on the reverse strand, counting down.
ACGTAAAAGGAATTTCGGATGGTTCTTGTATAGTACATTCCAAGGGTTCAAATCCTTGGTCGATTAAGTCCTGGTATGGTTCTACAAATATATTTTTTTCTTTAATACCGGAATTAAACACTCCTATCGTGGAGCTGCGCTCAGTATGAGACGCCGGTACATTGGATTCAGGGAGGCTACCCCATCGTGAATCCAAATTTTCTTCCTCTAAGTATGCAAAACTATTTCGGAACGAATTTCTAACTACGTTATCTATTTGGGGTGAGCGAATGCTCGATTTCATCACCCCCTCCCTTTTCCCTTTGCTTCCGTGACTTCTAAATCGCGGAAATAGGCCCTCATGGCCTCGTAATCCATTCCTTGGACCGCCTTAAGCCAACGGTCAGGCTCTGCCAGTGATGACGAGGCGACCACCCCGGAGTTGTTTGTTATAGCGGCACTCTCCGCTTCCTTTCCCATGACATTAATCTTGCGCCCACATCGCGCCTTGTGACCCCCTCGGGACCATCCGCATTCCCCGCACCTTGTCGAGGGTTTTGGACATTCCCTGGCCATGTGCCCTTCTCCGCCGCAGTTGAAACACCCTTTCGGGGGCGGGGAGCGGGAGATAGCATTGACGTCCATGGTGTTTGGGTCCCGATAAGGAGTTCTTCTGATGGGCGGATCCCGGTCGCGAGTTTCGAAGCTTTCGATTGCCTCAGCGTATCGTTGGATGAGGGGGATGTAGTCCGTCACCAGCGTCTCCCTCTTATCATCGAGGAAGATGTGCCAGATCACATCTTGGCGGACGGCTCGTTCCAGCAATCCCACCCCCTCACTATGGGCAACTACGGCCATATCAAAAAGCGCCAACCATTTGGTGAGGAAGACCTGGGTTCTTTCGCCTTTTCTTTGGGTGAGGGCGCGGAGCTGGCACCACACGAGATCCTGCTCATTGCCGATGGTGAATCGGCTCCTTATTTGAGTTTCTACTGCCTCGATGGTAGGGTAATCGTGGGGTCCTTTTCCCCAATGCTTTTTGATCTCGTTTCGGGCCCATAAGCCCACGCCGTTTTTGTCTGTTTCTCCCGATTTTGATCCAACCCGGGAGAGAACTTCCAACGCCTTATCTTTATTGGTGGCGTAGGTTTCCTTGTGAAAGTCCAAGTATACCAGGACCTTCATCTACCATTCCTCGAAGCGGTTGTAGGACCCATCAAAGTGTCCTGGGTCCGGGACAGGAACTATATTTTTCCGTACTTCGACGGAGGCGATGGGAACGGCGGGGTTCAATTGGGTCCGCATTGCGGTGAGGGCGGCGGCGAGTACTTCGATCTGGGCCCACAACTCGTCCATGGTTACTCCAGACATTCTGGTTGTTGGTTTGTCGATCAATGGGGAGGAGGGGTGGGAACTCGAGGGCAAACTCTCAACGTCCGACGTAGAGATGTTCGTCGTGGACGTAGATAGGGAGTGTTCCCTTGAGCAGGTCTAGACAATCTTGTATGATTACCGGGTCAGTGGTACCGGTTATCTCGAAAAAGAACTGTCCGTCCGGGATGTCGTTGTCGGAGGGGCCGGGTGTTGAGAGACAAGGGATGGGGAAGGTCGGACGGACTTCTAGAGACACGTTGCCAAAGTATATGGCCAGGTTGACGATCTTCGCCTATCTACAGGCACGCGAAATTGGCAGGAGGTCGGACTCGCTGCAGAGTTGATACTATACTATGTGGAGGAGACGGGTTCTGCCTGGCTACGGCTGACGACTTTAGTGCGCCGAGACTTCAACTCTTATTTAACAACGACAAAGAGTTGACCTTCGTTGTGTGGGAAATACCACAATTACCCCTGATCGCATCTTGGGGGACACCGAACAGTGCCAAGCGCTACAAACTAATTTCGAGCGGCGAAGCGTGTCCTCTCGAATGAGGTCAAAGCCTTCGCAAAGCGAACTCGATCGCAGGATAGTCAATCCTTGCACTCAGCAGTTGAAGTCGCAGTTGCTTTCTGTGCCGTTGACACAACGGTATGTCCAACCACCTTAACCCTGGTGTCCGGGTGTGCACAAGTGCAAGAAACGACGCTTGACGATTGGGTGAGGGAAACAAAGAGAGAGTGGGGAGAGTAAGTGAAATGGTTTTTGCGACGTAACCCGGTCGCGGGGAGAGTAGGTAGTAGAGTAAGGAGTTTTGTCCTTTGAAGGCGACCCTAAGACAGATGTCTAGGACCTACTCTTCAATACCGGAGGACGTGACTTAAAGGTGAGGAGCACTCGTTAGGGAAATCCCAATAAGGACAAAACTAGTTTGTCCAGTTGGCTGTTATTGCATTATATATTACTACAAGTTGCGCACAGACCAAGCTGTGTCAGGTACTATCTACGATAAGGATTACTATACATGGTTAGAGTGTTCTCACGATCGTGTGAATAGAACTAGAAGACGACGGAGATTAATACAACGTGGAGATAAGAGATAAGGGCCTAGACCGGTCACATGATCTGGTCATGTGATGTGTCATGTGATCTAGTCACGTGCCAGAGCTAGGTGAAAATGAACGGATTCGTAACAGAATCGGAGTGTGAGGGAGTGCATGCCTACCTGAGCAATGATTGTATAAGGCTCTAAGTTCTTCTCAGAGAGTTTCTTGGAGGGTCTAGTGAAGTAAAAGTACTTGGCCTTGACATATACCTGGTCACCAATTTTGAAGTTCAGTGCTGGAGTTCATTTGGCATCTGCGGGCCCTTGGTATCTTTCTTGGGCAGTGGACATTTCTTCTCAGAGGAACTGGTGGAGGGAGTCAAGGTCAATGGAGTACTCTTGTGCCCTTTCAGAGATTAGATCGCGTTCAGGGTATACTGTGACATTAGAATGATAACCCTTGTTTGTGAAGAATAGGGAAACACCTGTGGTTGCATTCAGGGCATTGTTGTAGGTGAACTCTGCGAGGGGCAGGAGTTCGGACCAATTATCTTGTTGGTAATTGCAGTAGACCCAGAGGTACTGCTCCAGTGTCTGGTTCATTTGTTCTGTTTGGCCATCTTCTTCTGAATGATAACCGGAGGTGAAGTGGAGTTGGATGTCTAGGGCTTTTGCAAGGGAGTGGAAGAAGTGAGAAACGAATTCAGAGCCTCAATTGGAGGTGATATGAGAGGGAACTCCGTGCTTGGAGAAGACATGGAGTAAGAAGAGCTTGGCCAGCTCTGGGAAGGTAATTGTATCGTGCATAGGGACAAATATGCATTGCTTTGATAGTCAATCCACAATTATGAGGATGACTGTAAAGCCAGAGGAGTTGGGGAGTTGTTTGATGAAGTCCATGGAGATGGAGTTCCATGGTTTCTCGGGGATGGGGAGTTGTTTCAGTAGCCCATAGGGCTTGTGTCGGGGAACCTTGGTGCGGGCACACACAGTACAAGAGGAGACATACTCTTTTATGAATGCTCAGATGCCTAACCAGGTATATTCTCTGCGGATTAGTTCCAATGTCCTATTCTGTCCAAAATGTCTGGAGAGTGGGTGGTCATGCTTATATTGGAGTATGCAGAGTTGAAGGTCATTTATATTGGGAACATACATACGATTGTTGAGGCAGAGGAAGCCTTCAGCATCAACTGACCAGTGCGAATCAGATGATTCAGAGCTAGACATGTGGAGGTCTGCAAGAGAATCAGAGGGGAGTGCAGATAGGATGTCACTGTGGAGTTGTTCAACATCAAAGAGGGTGCTCACCTGGAGTACCAGAGCAGCTAGGTAAGTATGTAGCTCGTAGGGACACAGTGAGCTGTTCATGGGCAAAAACAGGGCAGAAATTGTGCGGGTTGACACGAGCATAGTCCTTATCCCCCTCTTTGAGGTAGATGTCCCAGCATCTAGTAAGGGCATTGGGCATAGCTCCGAGGCATCCAGGGTGGAAATGAATGATCATATTGAACTGGGAGAGGAACTCCAACTGGCAGGCTTGCTGCCGAGTCAAGAGCTTGGTTGTGGCAAAATATTCAAGGTTCTTGTGGTCCATGACAACATCAGCCAGAGTTGCAGAGCCTTCAAGATAGTGCCACCATGTCTGAAAGGACTCATGGATAGCGAGGAGCTCCTTGTCATGGATATCGTAGTTAAGCTCTGGAGCAGACAGAGTCCTGGAGTAATAGGCAATGGAGCGTATCTCATCATCGGGGCAGTGAATGGAGAGGATCCTGGTGATGGCATAGTCTGAGGTGTCAGTCTCGACAATCATTGGAGCATCAGGGGCCCAATGGGTCAGGATAGGGGCGGTGGTGAAGGCTGCCTTCAATTTCTGGAAGGCAGAGCGACAGTTATCAGAGAAGGACCAGGGAAGCCCTTTCAAGTAAGGTGAGTAAGGGGAATAATGATCTCCAAGTAGTTATTGATGAAGCAGCAGTAGAAGTTGGTGAACCCGAGAAAGGATTGTATATCCTTCACTTTTCGGGGTTCGGGCCAGTCCTGTATAGTAGCCACTTTGTCGGAGAACATGGATAGGCCAGAGGGTGACATGCAGTAGCCCAGATACTCAGTGGAGTCAGTGTTCCATTCACATTTCTTGGGTTTGGCATAGAGTCCACACTTGTGCAGTCTTCAGAGGACCTCTTGGACATGCTCTTTGTGGGAGGCTTTGTCTTTGGAGTAGATCAGGATATTATCCAAATAGACTATGATGCAAACATTTAAAAAATCAGTGAAGATCGTGTTGATGAACTGCTGGAATGCCGCAGGGACATTGGTAAGTCCAAATGGCATGATGAGCCACTCATAGGAGCTGTAACGTGTCCTAAAGGACATCTTCCATTCATCTCCCTTGGTGATTCACACCAAGTGGTAGGCGTGCCGGAGGTTGATTTTGAAGTAAATCTTGGCTCTACTAGGGGTGTCAAGGAGATCGGAGATTTGGGGAAGTGGGTAGTGGTCTTTCTTTGTGATCTTGTTGAGTCCTTGGAAGTCAACACAGAGGCAGAGTAACCCATCCTTCTTGCGGACAAAGAGGACCAGGGCAGTGTGGGCAGAAGAAGGGGGACAAATGGATCCCATTGATAGGTGCTCATCAAAAAAGGTTCAGAGGGACTCAAGTTCAGAGGGGAAGAGTGAATATATAGTGCCTAGGGGAGGCGAGGTGCCTTCTTCCAAGTCAATCTTTAGGTTGTGTTCGCAATGTGAAGGAAGTGTGTCAGCTTTCTTCTTGCTGAATACATCTGCGAACTCATGGTAGTCCGGAGGAATACTAGGTAGGTTGATAGGTTCAGAGAAAGTGGTGGCGGCTCAGAGTTTGCTCTCCTTGGGGCGGATCTGCATACTAAATTGCACAGAGCCTTGCAGGTGACAAGCCAATGCGAAGGCTGGGGCACTAATGATTGCAATGGGGGGTGCTGTGCATTTGGAGGGAACTGGTGAATTGGTAGTGGAGTTGTCATCCAGGGGGGATGAGTCCCGAGGCTTCAGAGGGGAGCTCGGAGGTGCTGGCAAGCGTGGTTCAGGTATTTGGAATGATATACTACTCGTAACCCAATCAATCAACAGATTGTGGAGGGTGAGTTAGTTGTGTCCTAGAACAAGGGAACAAGCAGAATCCAGCAGAGTGACGTATAACATTGTCGGAGTGATGTCACCAGTTTCAAATCAGAGGGAAAGGTTAATGGCTCAAGTTATGATGTGGTTCATAGTTCCATTAAAGAGTCGGAGTTGAAGTGGAGGTACCAGGTAGGTTGAAAGGTTATGTTTATTGACAAATGTTATATCTATGAAACAATCAGAAGATCCAGAGTTTACAAGCGTGGGGAAAGGAGGAATTGGATAAGATACTAGAGAGACAGAGGGCATGAATGATCTTGGGTCAGAAAGAGCGGATGCGTTGAGACAGATCTCCTTTGTTGCACACTTGGAGTCAATGCAACCTCCTGATTGTGCAGAGTTCAGGAGGTTGCTGACTATTTTTTTGTCTCTGAGGTGGAGGTTTCCGGTTTAGTTTCCAGAGTTGTGTTCGTGGCTCAGGCTTTGATTGCCTTTGAAGAGGACTTCAGGCATTCCTTAGCCATGTGTCCTTTGAGTCTGCAGAACATGCAGAGCTTGTTGTCGAAGTGATGCTTTCATTCCTCACTAGTTGTTACGCGAAGCGGTGTTCTGAGTCTTAGACCAAGGAGGAATCGCTCACGAAGAGTCTGCTCCTTGGAGTTCAAAGACAAGAGGGAAAGGTCTCGATATCCAGACACACAGCTGGAGCTCTCGGAGGACTAGAACAACACTTGATTGCATAGAACTAGCTAAGGGACACCATCATACTATTACTGGTATTTAAGGGTCAACCTATCGTGCACAGACCAAGCTGTGTAACAGTAGAGAAAGAGAGAAAGGCAAATCGAGACAGAAAGATAAGGAGATAAAGAGATAAAGAGATAGTGACTCATGTTGAATGAGTCACACTAGATAAGAAGATAGGAAACGAGGTGAGATAGCTAGGGTAACTCCTATCAAGCAAGAGAGGGTAACCAGGGGCGATCAAGAGTTAAGGAATAGTGGAACGGAACAAAGGAAACGATGTCCAATGATGACAAAGGAAGATTGAGGGCCCTTTCCACGGCAACTGTAACATTACCTCCGTCGTAGGCTGGAGACTCTGTGTCCAGCAACAACTTATAATGCACTTCACCTGGAACTCCCCCCAACAGCTTCGAGGTCCACCTCGCCTTCCGCCACGTCGAGTGGTTCTCTATCCTGTGGGCAGTCCATCAAGTAATGACCCAGTCGTCCGCAGTATCAACATCTGTGTGAACAGGCGCACTCCGCCACAGTAACTCCGGCCCTTCCGCAATGTTCACAGCGATGATGGGGGCAGTACTTGAGAAGGTTATGGTCCTCTCCACAGAAGGAACAAGGGTCATCATGGTTCTCAGCGGACACATATGGAGGCGGAGGAGTACTCCCCTCCTCGGTTGGTGAAGCAGGAGGAGGGACTGGGAGAGCGTCAGGGTCGAAGTGAGGGCCTGAGGCAAGGACTGGATAAGGGGACCCAGGGGTCTGAACTGAGAGGGAAGAGCGACAACGGGTGACAGCAGGACTGCTGGGTTGTGAGCGATGATGACGATTTGAGGAGGAGAAGCTAGACAAAGACGGCGAAGGAGGGACTGGGTGTGAAGGATGACACGTCCTAGAGTGGGCGGTTGTAGAGGCGAGCGAGATGGGTGGAGTGATGCGTCTCAAAGGGTGAGGAAGGTGCGGTGAGAGTCTAGCCAGGTTACTCCTCTGGACTCGAGCTCGTTGCTCCTGAAAGGAGTAGGGGCTGGCTCGAAACTGACTCTGAAACGCCATGGCTTCCTCAGCATAATTGTCCTGCCCTTGTCGAGTGAGAGAGCGCCACCAGCCACTGAAGGCGGAGAATAGATCCCTAGGATGAATCGAAGCGATGGCGTCGTTGAGCTGGGCCTCCATGAGGGAGGAGAGGGTGCGTCGAAGGAGGGTGGAGAAACAGACCTGCATTGCTCCAAAGAGAGTGGCGTCCGACATGAGGTCGGAGACGGGGATCTGAGAGAAAAACAACCGAAGATGGATGAAAGAAAAGTATATAAGAAGGAGATTGCAAGAGACAGGGTCTGTATTCAAGCCGATTCTTTCAGTAATGGTATACACAATTGGAGGGGACTCAAGGGCAGCGGAAAGTATTTTGTCCCTGATTTTGTCAGGGAGGAGAGACGGGACGACGGGGGCGTTGGGATGGGTATGACCCATGGAGAGGTCGTAATCGGAGTTGGTGTCGAATACCCGGGTCATGCCTGGGTCCGTCATATTGATGGAGCCCGATGGGTTATCCCCATGGGCAGAGGAGGAGGGGCGAGCAGCGGCAGAGCAAGAGGTGGACAAGAGGAAGTTATATGCCATGGTGGTGGGAGTTTAGATGGAGAAGGTGGAGGGATGACTGGCTTTATAAGTGAGGAGGAGCTCGTCAGAGTGGGAAAGATTTGACTCGGGTTCCCAGGTATTTTCCGACAAGGGCCAGCCTTTCCAGGACACCAGGTACTGCCTTTTACCTCGAGGTCCGCGGTGTGAGAGAATTTGTTCTACCTTGTATTCTTCTTCGCCTTCTATCTCCTCAGGGGGTGGAGATAGGAAGTTCAGACCATGTTCTGCCATCTCCCTATAGGTGGATAAGAGAGAAGCATGAAACACGTTATGGATGCGCCATGTGGGGGGAAGTTGGAGGCGGTACGCCACCGGGGATATTACTTGGGTTATCTCGAAGGGTCCTTCCCTTTGAGGAGCTAGCTTCCTGGACAGATATCGGAGATGAAGGTTCCGGTTCTCATGCCAGACCTTGTCTCCGACTTTCCATGGTGAGAAGCGAGATAACGACCTTTCCTTCATGATCCGTCGGGATCTTTCATGTGCCGCTAGGGCTTCTTTCCTTCCTTCCTCGATAAGAGATAAGCGGTTTTCTAGGGTTGGTAGGAAGGTTTTTCCGATTGGTGGATAAGCCCTGGGTTTGTATCCCATCATCAGGAAGAAAGGGGATTGGTTGGTCGAAGAGTGGGTGGAGGAATTATGGATGAACTCCGCAAGGGGGAGCAGGGAGGCCCAGGAGTTGTGTTTTCCAGAGCAGAAAATGCGTAGGTATGTTTCTAACTCCTGGTTTACCCATTCGGTTTCACCATCGGTCTGGGGGTGATAGGTGGTGGAAAGGGCGATATCATATCCAAGGAGTTGAGCCAGTTCCTTGGCGAATGCAGAGGCGAACTGGGGGCCTCTATCAGAAATGCACTTGTCATGTAGTCCGAACCTAGGGAAGATTCGTTCGAAAAAGAGGGAGGCTACCCCTTTGGCAGTGATAGAATCAGTGCAAGGTAGAAAAAGTGCCCCCTTAGTAAGCCCATGGTCGACCACAACCAGAACAGCAGTGAAACCAGAGGAAACCAGTAAGGAGGTGATAAGATCCAGTGAGATTTGCTGGAAGGGGCGAGTCGAGGAGGACTGGATCGGGAGGAGAGGAGGTCGAGATGGGTGGGTGTTAACCTTGTTGGCCTGGCAAGTGGCACAACCAAGGACGAAGCAGCGAACCAGGGAGGAAAGACCAGGCCACCAGTAGTCTTGAGCTACTAGGTTCTGGGTGCGAAGGACACCTGGGTGTCCTGCAGTGGGGGAGTCATGGCAGAGGCGGACGACGTCCAAGCGAAGCGGTTCCGGAATGTAGAGGTGACCCTTGTAATACAAGAGGCCTTGTTCCGTTGACCAGTCCAACACGGTTGCTCTGGGAAGGAGGGAGGACCCTTCCGCTAGGCGAGAAAGGGCCAACGATGCGAGAGAGTCTGAGGAAGTGAGGTCAGCGATTTTTGCTGCAATGGCAGTATCCAGAGATCGGACAAAGAGGTGATTAGGAAGTAGGGTGACATCTACATTATCGGCGGTGGTATCGACATCGTACCTGCGGGATAAGGCATCTGCTGGTGCCATCTGAGTGCCAGGGAGGTGGTGGAAGACAAGGTCAAAGTCCATCAGGAAAAACTGCCATCTGGCATGGCATCTGGAGAGTCGCTTGGGCTGGCGGAAATAGGTCAACTTCTTGTGGTCGGTGAGCATAGTGACAGGAAGGCCGGTTCCCTGAAGGTAGTGTCGCCATTCCTCCAAGGCATGAATGACTGCCAGGAGTTCTCTGTCATAGACATCATAATTTCATTCTGCCAGGGAGAAGGTTTTGGACAGGTAGGCGCATGGTTGGAGATCTCCGTTGCCATTCCTTTGCATTAACAATGCACCAGAAGCGATGAGAGAGGCATTGGTCATGACAAAGAAGGGTTTCTCGACATCGGACATGTGGAGCAGTGGTTTCGAGAGGAAGGAGTGCTTTAGCTGGTCAAAGGACTTCTGACATTCATCAGACCATATCCAGGGGACTTCTTTCTTGGTGTGGTTGATCAGTGGTTGAGCGACTGCTGAGAAATTAGCAATGAATTTTCGGTAGAAGTTACAGAAGCCAATGAAAGATTGGACTCCCTTCAGAGACTTGGGAGGTTCCCAGTCCTGAATAGCGGTGAGTTTGGCAGGGTCCATGTGCAGTTGTCCGGGTTGAATGACCAGTCCGAGGAATTCTACTTCGCTGGAGGTGAAAACACATTTTTCTAGCTTGAAATGGAGGTCATGTTCTCGGGCACGCTGTAAAACTTTCCGTACTCTTTCCCAGTGGAGGTCGAGATCGTTGCCGGAGTGGATCATGAAGTCATCCATGTAAATGATCAGCCATCCTTCAGCAAGGAAGTCGCCAAAAATGTCATTCATCATTGCTTGGAAGGTAGGGGGTGCATTGCAAAAACTGAAGAACATGATGTTGGGTTCAAAGAGGCTGAAGGGGGTGATGAAGGCAGCTTTTCACCGATCTTCCGGTTTGATTAGGACATTATTGTATCCCCAACGAATGTCTAACTTGGTGAAGAGGGTGGACCCTTTCAGTTTGTCGACAAGGTCAGAGATACGGGGGAGTGGATAAGCATTCTTTACTGTGGCCAAGTTGAGATACTGGTAATCCTGACAGGGTCGAAGGGTTCTGTCCTTCTTTGGGACAAAGAAGAAGGGAGAGGCCTGTGGGGATTTGGACAGAGAGATTTTTCCAGATGTCAGATGTTTGTCAATGAACTCTTTGCACGCTAGGAGTTCCTTAGAGTTGAGGGAGTAGGCCTTGGCTACCTTGGGAACAAAGTCTTCCTTTAGTTCGATGGCATGGTCCCAGGGACGAGACGGGGGTAAGGATGAACCAGTGGGTTTCTCGAAGACATCCTTGTATTCTTCGAGTTCCGTGGGGAGAACAACCTTTTCCTTAGGTTGTTCTATTGCTATCTCTGTGGCGATGGTCATCTTTCGCACGTCTAAGTATTGGGAAAGGTAGAGGGTGTCGGAGGAAGGTGGTTCAGGGATGGAGACTACTCCAGTCTTCCAGTTGATGAGAGGGTTGGCCTTTCAGAGCCAGGGGAGTCCTAGTATTATCTTTTCTTTTCCACATCTTAGGACATAAAACTCTTTCTTTTCTTCGGTGTTTCCTATCTGAAGATTAAGGACAGTTTTGTAGCGGATAATGCCTCTCTTATTGGGCGTTCCATCAACATTTGAAGCAATGACTGGGACGGTCATCCTGGTGAGGGGGAGGTTGAGCTGAAGGGCGAGATCCCTGTCTACAAAGTTACCAGTGGCCCCACTGTCCACTAATGTGATTTTGTCGACGATTTGTTGTCCTTCTGTGGTGCAAAGAGTGATAGGGAGTTTCATAGAACGTTCCTTGCTACCAGTATTGTACACAGAGGCAATAGTTACTTTAGGAAGGGGAGACATTGAGGCTTCCTTCCTTTTCAAAAATCCTCCTTGACCTTGTTTATTTTGGCGGATGAGATGACTTCTTCCTTGTCATCATCGTAGACTGTTTGTAAAACTCGAAGGATCTCTTCCTTAGAGACCTTCTTCGCTGCTAGGGAGTCGACATATCTCCCTAGGTCAGGTCTGGGGGGTGCAGGGGTGGTGGAGGTTACTCTGGCCGCTACAGGCCGAGAAGGGTTTCGAGGGGGAAGGGGAGGTCTAGCGGGAAAAGGAGGTCTTCTGGGATTTGAGGGAGAGGAGCTGCCACGGTGGTTGGATGCTCTGCATCCTTCTTGATGGCAAATGAAGCAGAGTCCCTTCCTCATATGGTCAGCTCGTTGGAGGGGGGAGAGTCGAACCGAGTTGACGTCCATAGCCATGGGGTCTTTTGTTGTTTGGAACGATCTAAATCCTAGCCCCTTCTGTAGATTGGCAATTCATTCCTTCTGGGCATTGAAGTCTTCCGCCTTCTTGATCCACTCATTGAAGGTGGTTGGTACCGCAGACATGGAAAGGATCATTTCCACGATCCTGGGGTGAACTCCTTTCATAAACAGGAGAATAAGTGTCTCGTCGTCAGTTAGTCCCGCTCTGGCAGCTAGGAGTCGAAACTGGTTGATAAAATCCTGGAAACCGGTGTCCTTGTTCCGGTTCTGTGTTAACTGTTCTAATTCCCTCCTGGCAGACTCCTTCAGGTTATAGGGAAAGAACGTCTTGGTGAAATCTTCTTCAAACTTGGCGAAAGTTCGTTCTTCTGGTGTGGTAGTCGCGTCTGATACCTTTTGGTACCAGGTTTCAGCAAAGGGGGTGGCCTTATCCTTCAACTTGTTGAGGCAAGTAAGGAGCTGTGCATCGTTGTTGTACAGGGTGCTATTCATTGTAAAGTAGGCCTTCATGGCCAAAATCCATCGCGTTGCATTCATGAAATCTCTGGTGAAGTCATCAGGGAGACCAGCCTTTAGTTCTGTTGCTCGACCACTCATTGTGGTGGTTTGTCCGCTTACGGCAGTGGGGGTAGAGGTGTGAGTGGAAGGGGAAGGGGAAGAAGTCGATGGGTTGGAAG
>JBBPKR010000188.1:0-14773 GCA_038089375.1 Pseudoaustroboletus valens | reverse complement strand
ATTTCGCTTAGTGTTGGTGGGACCAAATAATGTACTCACCCTTGGCTTCCTAATGATATCTTGGTCATGTGATTTGAATTGGTGGCTGTGGAGATATGCCCATTTCAAGACAGCAATACCATTGCAATAGTTTTTGAGCTTGTAAAATGAAGTAGGTATTTGAGGTATATTAGTATTTGGTATAGCCTCCTTTTGCCTTAAGCACTGCCCGTATCCTCCTAGGCATGCTTTCAATCAGATTCTGACACTCTGCAACTGATATCTTCTCTCACTCTACCTGAATTCTATCCCATAGCTCATGAATTCCACTAGAAGGATGTTCATACTCTGCAAGTCTCCTTTTAAGACAACACCATAGGTGTTCAATGGGATTTAAGTCAGGAGACTGTGCAGGCCACTTCATGGTTGGGAAATCCTACTCTTCTAGCCACTTCTTGACTTTTCTGCAGGTATGCTTGAGATCATTGTCTTGCTGGAAAATGATATCAGAAGGATTGAGACCATAATGCTGCAAGGTATTGAGCAGTTCATCCTTCAAAATCTAAAGGTAAAGGTCTCCATCCATCCTACCATCAATTTTGGCAGCATAGCCAACTCCCTTCCAAGTCATACAGCCCCACATCATTAATGAATTCCCTTCAAATTTGACAGTTCCCTCTACCAACCTGTCATTAAGCCTCTCACCTGGCTTTTTCCATACCCACTTTCTTCCATCTGACCCTAGGCGATTGATTTTGGTCTTATCAGACCAAACTACTCTCTTTCAGTCATCCAGAGTCCAATCCTTGTGAGCATAGGCAAAGTTCAAATGAGCCTTATAATGCTTAACAGAGAGAAGAGGTCATTTGGACTTGACTACAGCCTTCATACCAGTCTTTTTCAGGTGAAGGCGGACTGTACTAGGGGAGAGAGGCTGGTTGATGATATTTTTGAAAGTATGGGTCACCTGAACTGCATTTTCTGCCTTTTGAGAAGTGAGAAGATGAACAGCATGGTGAATGTTGGCAGGGGAAAGCTTGGTTGGGTGATGTTACAGTCGAGGATATCCCCTTCCCCTTTTTCCCAGTCACTAACGAAGATGACTGGAATGCTGCACTCAACCAAAACTCCTCACCCACTGAGTGGGCTATGTATTTCTATTTCTCCCTATCTCCGATTTCTGAGGACACAGCCACCTAGGCTATGTCTCTATTTATGACTCATTTCTTGTCACAGACACTGCCCTCCTCGGCTATGCTCTCTTGTACATAGCCTCATAGTTCCATTTACAGTGAGCTCCAAAACCTTTGCAATGTTTGATCTCAAACCAGGGTGTGAAGTGCCCTGCAATCACATGTGGGAATTTCACTTAGCTTTGATGAGAACAAATGAAGTACAAACCCTTGGCTACAACTTTGTCCCCAGGGTCATGTGATTTCATCCAGTGGCTGTGAAGATATGTCCATTTCAAAACAGCAATACCATTGCAATAGTTTTGCACCTGCTGATATTCTGGGTATATTAGTACTTGATATAGCCTCCTTTTGCCTTTATCACTGCCTCAATCCTTCTAGGCATGCTCTCAATCAACTTCTTCCACTCCACTGGTATTTTCTTCCACTCCTTCTAAACTCTATTCCATAATGCATGAATTCCATTAGCAGGATGTTCATGGTCTCCTAGCCTTCTTTTGAGATGACCCCAGAGATGCTCAAGGGGGTTGAGGTCTGGAGACTGTGCAGGCCATACTATAGTCTCAAATTCCTGCTCTTCTAGCCACTCCTTGACCTTCCTACAGGTATGCTTGGGTTCATTGTCCTGCTGGAAAATAATGTCAGGAGGATGGAGGCCATAATGTGCCAGGGTTTGCTGGAGCTCATCCTTCAAAATTTGAAAGTAGAGCTCCCCATCCATCCTATCATCAATCTTGGTGGCATAACCAACTCCATCCCATGTCATACAACCCCACATCATCAAAGAACCTCCTCTAAATTTGAGGGTACCTGTTACAGTCGAGGATACCTCCTTTCCTTTTTCGCCTATAATCAACGAGGATGACTGGAATGCAGTACTCTCTCTAGACTGCTCCCTGGCAGAGTGGGATTAATACTTCCATTTCTCTCCTTCTCCTGTGCTGACCACTGCCTTCTAGGCAGTGCTACTTATTTATGACTTATTTCTTGTCACAGACACTGCCCTCCTCGGCTATGCTCTCTTATACATAGCCTTGTAGTTCCTTTTATATCCCTGACTCATTATGACTCGATAGTGCCTGCCCTATACTAGTTCAAGCTCTGCTTGAACTCATTATGATACAGTATATAAACCTTTCTCTCCTGTATTTACATCTCCAATCTTGATCTACACAATACCATGTAGTTTCAAGTCTGTTGATTGATTCTTTCTACATCATCCTCTAGTCTAAGCTGGGCCTTAGACTTCCTCAATATCATTGCTGTCCTTGTCATTGAGGGCTGCTCCTATCCCTAGGTAGGGAACCTCTGTCAGTGAGAGCTGAACCTCTCCAGGTCTGCTTCTAGGACTATGTTCTATGCCACCTGCATTGAAGGGAGTCTCAGAGACTTCCTGCCACAGCCGCTAGAGTAACTAGCTGTCTCTCACATCAGTGAGAGAAGGGTACTGCTTGTTGCCATAATCCCTTGGTACATCACTTGACACTACTGGTTGTGTCACATGTTATGCATCATGGTTGATCATAACAAAAGATCAAGGTTATCTTTTCCTAGTGCTCTCTACACCTAGGTTTCTACCCCACCCATCACCACTCCTCATTGCTCTAGTTGAGCAACACTCGTCATCATCACGTCTCGTCGAATCTCCGGAGCAGAACCTACCAATCCCTCTGCTCATCCTTGGGAAAATCCCTTTCAGTCCTCTCCCCAACCCCAACCCTCTTCCCTACCATCATCCAACCTCTCTACTCCTCATGTTACCACCTTAGCCCTACTCCCATCTGAGGAAGACGAAGAGGACTCCTCCTCCAAGATCAACCAGGACAAAGACCATATCCATTCTGTCATCTCCGCCACTTTTGACACCCTTGCGGCCTCTCACCCTGTACCCACCGAGGACGTTGATGAACTCACTACCATAACCACAGAAATCAAAACTGCCCTCCCCGAAGAGTTTTCCAGTGAGCCGCAGGACACTACCAGATGGCTGCTAGCGATGAGAATCTACCTAGCCCTTCACAATCATTGAACTAAGTCTACTAAGGCTGTAGTGCTCCTCAACCATATAACCAAAGGCCAAGAAAAGGCCTTTGCTGAGTCTTGGCTCACCAAGATTGTCGCCAACAAGGTGTCGGACAACCAGTTTACCCTCAAGAAGATCAGTAATTTTTTCTTGATGACTTTCTCCCCATATGACTCAGCCTCCCAAGCCCATGTCGAACTCGGATCCCTGAACCAGAACACATGTGACCCCAAAGGATTTGAAAAGTTCATCTCCAACTTTTTCCTCCTTTTCACCAGATCTCAGATCACCAATGTCCATGCCCTCTCTGAATGGTTCCTTTGGGATTTAGATAGCAAGATTGCAGAGCAACTTACTCTCTCTGGAATCCTCAAAACTGCTAAAACCATTGAGGAACTTTTCACCAAAGCATCTGAGATTGAAGGAGGACTCAAATGAATCTGTCTACTTAGATGGGGCCTGCATACTTTCTATGGAGGATCCTCCTCCCGACAGGATCCCAACACCATGGATGTAGATCGCCTCACTCTTGAACCTGGAAAGCAAGCCTGTCTATTCTGAGAAAGAAGATGCTTCATTTGTAAGAAGCAAGGGTGCTCTACCAAATGTCACCCTGGGTATACCCCCAACATTAGGAAGAGGACTTCAACCTCGACAGTTCAAGTACGGATGGTATAGACTACCACTCCATCTTCCCCCCCAAAGGATGTTGTGGTCAACATTAACCTATATGATATGATTGCCAAGTCCAAAGGTTGCGACAAGGCACAACTTATCAAAGTGATAGAAACTGTGTTCGATCCTGCCAAAGATGAAGACAGGAACTCTATCTGGGAAGCCGACAAAGATGATCCTAGGATGGTTTATAACATAGAAGAGATCCATCTTCTTGAAGAAGATACCTCTGATATCATCCAAACCAGGAAGGATTTTTAGAAGGAAGGCCAAGACTGGCATTTGGACCCTTGGTTATGATTGCTCCTGTATTTATTGCTGGAATGAAGGCAAGCTCTATCTGCCTTCCAGTCACTATTATTTCCAGCAAAAATCCAGAGCAAAATGTTGGCATCACTGCTGTAAAGATGGCAGGATAGCTGAGAAGGTGGGGAATACAAGTAGGGTTGTCCCAAGTGTTATGTGAAGCGGTATTCTGAATCTTAGACCAAGGAGGAATCGCTCATGGAGAGTCTGCTCCTTGGAGTTCAAAGACAAGAGGGAAGGGTCTTGATATCCAGACACACAGCTGGAGCTCTCGGAGGACTAGAACAACGCTTGATTGCGTAGAACTAGCTAAAGAACACCATCATACTATTACTGGTATTTAAGGATCTACCTATCGTGCACAGACCATGCTGTGTAACAGTAGTGAAAGAGAGAAAGACATATCGAGACAAAGAGATAAGAGAATAAGAAGATAAGAAGATAGGAAGATAAGGAGATAGTGACTCATGTTGAATGAGTTACACTAGATAGGGAGATCTTGGAAGAAGATAAGAAACGAGGAGAGATAAACCAGCCGACTTCTACCGTGCAAGAGAAGGCAACCAAGGGCGATGAAGAGTCAGAGAATAGAGACAAGGAAGAAAAGAAATGATGTCCAACGATGACAATAGTAGGTTGAGGGCACACTCCAGGGCAACTGTAACACCAAGGGTCTTCCAGGCCAGACAGGGTGATGTGAAGGCTGATTCGAGTCAAGGGAAAGGTAGTCTGTGGTTGACACAGGTGGTCCGGACCATGGGAAAAACGGACTAGAGGAGTGGTGTGTGTGTGCAAGAGATAAGCAAGATGGAATGATGATGGATGTGCTTGGAACAGAGACTGAGTGCATGTAAATTAAGGAATACATGTGTGATCCACTTGATCCAGTAGATATAGGACTTTTATAGTCCTGGGCATATCCAGGACAGCTACAGAACTAATGAAGAAGTATCAATGGACTTGTAAGAAGTCCTAGAACAAAGGTAAAAACAAACAGAAGAGAAAAACAAGCCTCCCAATGTCATTGGGAGCACAGAAAAATGGAGCGGACTAAACAAACCAGCATGGACTACATGGACCTGACATGGGAACGGGACTGGGACTGTGGGAAAGTGCCCTTGGATGTCCTATACATCTCCAGCAGGCCTCTAATCTCCACACCACCTTGATCGATAGCAGAGCAACTGGATGCTTTATCAATCGTCGCATCATCAATCAACACCACATTCCCACTTCCCCTCTTCCCCGGCCAGTCAAAGCCCAGAATGTTGACAGTACTCTCAACAAAGCTGGCAACATTACCCACAAAGCTTGACTAATCATTGACTATGGTGGTATTATGGAACAACAAATGTTCTTGGTCCTTGGACAGGGCAAGGATGACCTTTTTCTAGACCTCCCATGGCTAAGATCTATGAATCTAAAGATCTCATGGTGGGACAGGAAAGTAGAACTTTCCTTAGAAGATTATAACAACACTCAGGATGACCACCCCCAGTCTCACCACCAATGCTACCTCACAAATTTCCTTGGCAAAGGAGAGAAAGCTGCCATTTCACATGACCTTTACAACAAATATTTACACTACTCAATGCCTCTAAATTGTAAAGGTCTCCTCAGACATTCTGTGTTGAATGCTCCCAGTTCTCCACCATTCATGGAACTCGCCCAGACTACGTTGTCCACCACCATTGCCCAGCAGGCTGGCTTGGAGAAAGTTACCCTCCCTGACGCCTACTCTTCCTTCTCCAATGTGTTTTCCGAAGAAGGCACCACCAAGTTACCCCTGTCCTGACCATATGATCATATGATTGAACTCTCTGACTCTTTCATTCCAAAAAGAGCAAAGAACTACTCTCTCAACCCGGCCGAATTTAAAGCCTGCCAGGAGTTCGTTGATGAAAACTTGAAATCTAGAAAGATTTTCCCTTCCAAGTCCCTGCAAGCTTCCCCCTTCTTCTTTGTCCAAAAGAAGGATGGCAAGAAGCTTCGCCCATGCCAGGACTATCGTTACCTCAACTCCCACACAATTAAAAATGCATATCCCCTTCCCCTCATCTCCAATCTTATCAACAAACTTAAGGGATCTTTTCTCTTCACCAAGTTTGACGTCCATTGGGGATACAACAATATCTTGATCAAGAAGGAGGACCACTGGAAGGTGGCTTTCATCACTCCTCTCGGCCTTTTTGAGCCCAACATCATGTTCTTCGGCATGTGTAATTCGCCAGCAACCTTCCAATGCTTCATGAATGATCACTTTGGTGATTATATCGCCGAAGGATGGTTGATTATTTATATGAATGACCTCCTCATCCACTTGGTCACCAACCCCTTCCTCCATGAAGAGCGTGTGTGCAAAGTCCTTTAGCACATCTGTGAACTCTCCATGTACCTCAAACTCGAGAAGTGTACCTTCTTGGCCAAGGAGGTGGAGTACCTCGGTATGGTCATCAGTGGTGAAGGAGTCAAGATGGACCTGACCAAACTCAAAGCTATCGTGGATTGGTCCGCTCCATTCTCCTCTGTAAAAGAAGTCTGCTTGTTCCTCAGCTTCTGTAACTTCTATCATCACTTTATCCCCTCATTCTTGGATATCGCTTGACCTCTCATTGACCTCATGAAGAAGAGTGTTTCCTTTGCCTAGTCCCCGGCCTGCGACTCTGCTGTAGCGTCGCTCTGTCAGGCCTTCCTGTCCAAGCCAGTGTTGGCTTTTCCGGACACCTCCAAACCCTTTACCCTCATGATGGACACTTCCTTGACAGCCTCTGGAGGGGTGCTGATGCAACCTGATTCAAACAGAGATCTCCACCTGTGTGGATACCTCTCCCATTCGTTCTCCCCAGTGGAGCGAAACTACAATATATATGATCACAAACTCCTCACCATCATCCATGGGCTTGAAGAATGGTGCCAATACCTGATGGGTTCTGCCTACCTGGTCATGGTTCTTATAGATCACAAGAACCTCACATACTTCAAAGACTCACGAAAGCTTTCCCGGCGCCAGGTGCACTGGCTCCTATTCCTACAGGACTTCAACCTGTCCTATCATATGGTCCCAGGAACTCAGATGGGTCCTGTGAATGTCCTCTCCCGCAAGGATTCCATGGACACCTCCTCAGACAATTCTGATGTCCAACTCCTCCCTGATGATGCTTTTACGCATCATATTAATACCATCAACCTCTCTCTTGCTGAGCAAATAAAGGAGTCCTCCCTGTCCAATCCCCTCATCCTCACCTATCTGAAGGAACTCCACTCGGAGTCTCCTTCTCTTCCACTCTGGTCTTCCCCTTCTGACTGGACCTACTCTGATGGACGACTCTATTTTCGCTCCCGACTGTATGTCCTGGATCCTGCTTGCCCTCGCCTGGTTGAGGATGCCCATGGATCTCCCTCTGGTGGCCATGGTGATCACCTTCGCACCCTTGCCCTCCTCTCCAAGGACTACTGGTGACCTGGTATGACTACCTTTGTCCAGAAATACATGGCTGGCTGTGCGGTCTGCCAGGCTAATAAGGTGCAGACCCACCCCACCATTCCCCCCTCTGTTCCGTTGGTGGTCCATACCTCCCACCCGTTCTCCCACCTCTTGGTGGATCTCATCACCGACCTGCCCCTGGTCCACAGCCATGATTCTATTATGGTTGTGGTTGACCATGGCCTCAGTAAGAGGGTAATTCTCACCCCTTGCTCTAAAACCATTGATGCTGCTGGCATCACTGACC
Organism: Pseudoaustroboletus valens; assembly: GCA_038089375.1. NCBI lineage: Eukaryota > Fungi > Basidiomycota > Agaricomycetes > Boletales > Boletaceae > Pseudoaustroboletus > Pseudoaustroboletus valens. Next base: position 6,866 of record JBBPKR010000188.1, on the reverse strand, counting down.
TTTTCTTCCACCACATCTTCAAATACTTCAGCCTCCATGACAAACTCATCTCTGATCATGGCCCACAATTCACCTCAGCATTCGCTAGAGAGCTTGCCTGTTACGAATTGGTTCATTTTCACCTAGCTTTTGCACGTGACTAGATCACATGACACATCACATGACCAGATCATGTGACCAGTCTAGGCCCTTATCTCTTATCTACACGTGTATTAATCTCTGTCGTCTTCTACTTCTTTTCACACGATCATGAAAACACTCTAACCATGTACAGTAACCCTTATCGTAGATAGTACCTGACACAGCTTGGTCTGTGCGCAGCATGTAAGTAGTATAAATATGAATGCCATCCAACCAGACAAACCAGTTTTGTCCTTGTTGGGATTCCCCTAATGAGCGCACCTCAACCTTAAAGTCTCGTTCTATCAACTTGGAGAGTGGGTCCTAGACATCTTGTCTTAGGGTCGCCTTCATTGCCAAACTCGCTGGATATGATTTGGCCCTCTCCATAGCCTATCACCCACAATCTAATGGGCAAACCAAATGATACAATCAGGAGTTAGAAACCTACCTCTGCATCTTCTGCCAGGGTCAACCTATGTATGAAATGGCTAGACCTACTCCCCTGGGCCAAGTTTTCCCATAACTCTGCCATCCATTCATCCACCAACAAAACCCCATTCTCCCTCCTCTATGGATTTGAACCTCGTTCTTATCCTTCTCTCGGGAAAACCTATATTCCCACCCTCAAACAATGTCTCTCTCTTCTTGAAACCACTCGAAAAGAAGCAGAAGCCTCTCACCAACTTGCTCAACTCAAAATGAAAGAGCGAGTCTTCTCTCAGTTCAAACCATGGAACATCAGAGATAAGGTCTGGCTTGATGTCAAGAACCTAAAACTCCAAGTTCCCAACTGAAAACTATCCCCAAAACATGTTGGACCACTAGAAGTCACTCAGGTAGTGTCTTTTGTTGCATTCTGACTTAAACTTCCTTTGCAATGGAAGATCCACGACATCTTCCATGCATCCCTCCTCTTCTCCTATAACGAGACCCCGGAACACGGCCCCAACTTTCCCCAACCATCCCCTGAACTTATCAGATTGAAAGAAGAATTTACCGTGGAATCTATTATTAATCACCGCAGATCTCCATCATGGAGACAGTACCTCATGCACTGGACCAGCTACCTGGCTTCGGAATAAACGTGGGAACCCGAGCACTACCTTACTAATGCCAAGACCATTCTACTGGCATATAAAAAGGCAAACAAATTGTAGCGGAGCCCAAACCACTCTTGTTCTCCTATGGTCATCATCTCTCATTCTTACCCTTCCATCCATGCCACCCTTGCCTCCCTCACCCTGTCCTCTCATTGTATCCTCTATGCCTCGCTTTTCAAGGACAGAGAAACCTTGATTGCGCTTCGCACCACTCCAGAGTTCACTTCAGACCCAATCATCACCTCCCTTGTCTGCAGCTATCTCCAGCTTGCAGGCCTTCGATCCCTTTTCTCCTGGGCCACTTGGCAGTTGCCAAGTACATTTGTCACAGAGCATATCAACCCCTTCATCCCTGACTCCACCAACACCCTCTCCATCATTACCAATGTCATCACCAAGCTTCAGTTCTCATTTCTTGACACCCTCTTCGATGTGGGGTTTGATCTTGCCCTCGCCCAGCTTGACCATCTTCTCCTCCACCACATCCTCACTCCCATTGTCGACTCCTTCATCAACAATGAATCCCTTCCCTTCAGACATTTTCAGGAATTCCTGGAAGACCTACTTCAATTTGGTCCTAGAAGAGCTAGATGAGTCCACATTGTGGGACCTGTGGATGGAGTCAATGTTGAATACTCTAGTAGTAGTCACTATATTGAAAGAATGGTAGCTACCTGTTGAATACTCTAGTAGTAGTCACTAAAGTAAAGGTATATTATGAAGGTTCGAAATAGTCTGTGATTATGTAATATGGTGGCTATGGTACCGCACACCACTTGATTTCCAATAGTCGACCCTGTCGGCACTACAACTGTTGGCCACAGTAGCAGTGAACCAGCTGCCCCTACTACCCCATCCTCCAACTTGGACACTACCCATGTTGAGTCCTCTATCCCTGTACCTCCCACCACTCCTCCCTCAGTACAGCATGCCTACCGCCATCGGGGGTCTCGCCCCATCCCCCCTCCTGCCGTCACTGGTGATTCCTCCCCTACCCCTACATTGGGAAGCAGGACTCGCCAAAACTCCCCGCCAACTGTGGCAAGGGTTCACCCTCTTCCCTCTCCTCCTGCCTATGTTCCATCCGCAACTCCAAGTGTTCCCGGACCCATGGTGGCTACCCCTTACCCCACCAATTCTCAGGACCCCACCTCCCCTCAGGCCACCTGCCACAGATGCTTCGTTTGCAATTGGTACGGGCACTTCTGTATCAACTGCCCCTGCTACATCTGTCCCTACTGTGAGGCCCGCACCCTGGGACACACTCAACAGGACTGCACCTGGCATTCCACCACTTGCAAACAATGCGGGGCCCCATTCCACACCCCTTCATCCCCTTGCCCAAATATCAATGTGGCAACAAACTTCAGATGGGGAGCCTGGGCTGAGGGAAGTTGGGGAGCTGAGGTGGATTGATGCTGGACATTAACCTTACAACAGAGGTAATGTTACAGTCAAGGATACCCCCTCTTCTTTTTTGCCTATAATCAATGAGGACAATTGGAATGCAGCACTCTCTCTAGACTGCTCTCCAGTGAAGTGGGATCAATACTTCTGTTTCTCTCCTTCTCCTGTGCTGACCACTGCCTTCTAGGCAGTGCTACTTATTTATATATGACATGTTTCTTGTCACAGACACTGCCCTTCTCAGCTATGCTCTCTCATGCATAGCCTTGTAGTTCCTTTTATATCCCTGACTCGTTATGACTCGATAGTGCCTGCCCTACACTAGTTCAAGCTCCGCTTGAACTCGTTATGATACCCTATTTAAACCTCTCTCTCTCATATTTGTATCTCTAACCTTGATCTACACAATACCATATAGTTTCAAGTCTGTTGGTTGATTCTTTCTACCTCATCCTCTAGTCTAAGCTGGGCCTTAGACTTCCTCAACATCGTTGCCGTCCTTCTCGTCGAGGGCCACTCCTATCCCTAGGTAGGGAACCTCTGTCAGTGAGAGCTGAACCTCTCCAGGTCTGCTTCTAGGATATCGTCCTATGCTACCTGCATTGAAGGAAGTCTTAGAGACTTCCTGCCACGACCACTAGCGTATCTAGCCATCACTCACACCAGTGACAGAAGGGTACTGCTTGACGCTGTAATCCCTTGGTACATCACTTGACACTACTGGTTGTGTCACATATTATGCATCACAGTTGATCATAACACCATCCCCTATGGGGGAACCAATCCCTCCACTTGCCTCTCTCTTATTGGCAATCTCCTCAACATATCCAGGAGTTCACTCCTTGACATGCTGTATATCATCAGATTTAACAATGTCCTCTCTGCCCTTGCCCGATCTTCCCCATATCTCCTATTCCAATTCCTCACCCCCATCGCTGAATCTCTCCCATCCACCCCTGCCCTCCATATCAACTGATTCCAGACCTTTCTGGAGGAACTTCTTCTCTCTACTGAGGGAAGCCAACGACAAGACCCTAGAGAGTCTATGAAGAGTCCTGGACCCTATTCCGCTGGACATACTCACTGAGGTAGCAGTGACCCAGCTGCCCCTACCTTCCCAACCTCCCACTCTGACTTCTTCTCCATTCCCAGACTCTCAACAGACTCCAACTGCATGCATGTGGACTCCTCCTCCACCCTACCTCCTGCCACCCCTCCCCTTGAATGTCACGCCTGCTGCCATTAAGGGGGATGACCTCCCCCCAGTTATTCCATCCTTACCTCTTCACTGGGAAATAGGTCTTCAGGAGACACAGGAGACTCTGCCTGTCATCTGCACACTTCTTCCTCTAGCACCCCCAATGTTCTCATATCAATGGGTAGTGATTCCCAATCCCTGGTAGCACCCCTACCACCTCTGGTGTTACGCGAAGCGGCGTTCTGAGTCTTAGACCAAGGAGGAATCGCTCACAAAGAGTCCGCTCCTTGGAGTTCAAAGACGAAGGAAAGAGGTCTCGATATCCAGACACACAGCTGGAGCTCTTGGAGGACTAGAACAATGCTTGATTGCGTAGAACTAGCTAAAGAACACCATCGTACTGTTACTGGTATTTAAGGATCTACCTATTGTGCACAGACCATGCTGTGTAACAGTAGTAAAAGAGAGGGAGACATATCGAGACAGAGAGATAAGAAGATAAGAAGATAAGAAGATAGTGACTCATGTTGAATGAGTCACACGAGATAGGGAGAATTCGAAAGAAGATACGAGACAAGGTGAGATAGACAGGCCGCCTCCTATCAAGCAAGAGAAGGTAACCAAGGACGATTGAGAGTCAGGGAATAGTGAAAAGGAACGAAAGAAATAATGTCCAACAATGACAACAGCAGGTAAAGGGCACGCTCCAGGGCAACTGTAACATCTGGCCCATGAGCATGCCATCACTGCTGTTTCGTCTGCCATTGACAGGGACATTTTTGGATCAACTGCCCCTTCTACCTCTGCCCCTGGTCACGTTGAATGTGAATGTACTTGGTGCCCCAACTCCTGTTGACTCTGTGGGCTCCCTTCCCACATCCCTCCATCCCCCTGCCCCAATGTTTCTGAACAGGAACAACTGGAGTGGCCAGTCGATGGATGGGGATTTGAGTTGGATTGAAGCTGGGCTTTAATCTTATGTAGAGGATAATGTTACAGTCAAGGATACCCCCTCTCCTTTTTCCCCAGTCATCAATGAAGATGACTGGAACGCTGTGCTCAACTAAGACTCCTCACCTACTGAGTGGACTACATATTTCTGTCTCTCTCTATCTGTTACGTTCAACCATGACATGTAACGTGTGACACGACCAGTAGTGACAAGTGATGCACCAAGGGGTTACGGCGTCAAGCGGTACCCTTCTCTCACTGAGGTGAGTGATGGCTGTAGACAACAGCGGCCATGGCAGGAAGTCCCCAAGACTCCCTTCGACACAGGTGGTGTAGGACGGGATCCTAGAAGCAGACCTGGAGAGGTTCAGCTCTCACTGGCGAGGTTCCCTACCTAGGGATAGGAGCAGCCCTCGACATTGGGGACGGCAATGACATTGAGGAAGTCTAAGACCTGGCTTAGACTAGAGGATGAGATAGAAAGAATTAACCTATCAGACTTGAAACTACGTGGTATTGTGTAGATCAAGGTTAGAGATGTAAATATAGGAGAGAGGGGTTTATATACTGTATCGTAACGAGTTCAAGCAGAGCTTGAACTAGTTTAGGGCAGGCACTACAAGTCAGGGATACAAATGGAACTACGAGGCTATGCACGAGAGAGCATAGCTGAGGAGGACAGTGTCTGTGGCAAGAAACGAGTTATAAATAAGTAGCACTGCCTAGAAGGCAGTGGGTGGTGCGGGAGAAGGAGAGAAACAGAAATAGAGATCCCACTCTGCCAGGAAGCAGTCTTGTGCGAGCACGGCATTCCAGTTGTCCTCATTGATGATAGGCGAAAAAGGGGAGGGGGTATCCTTGATTGTAACAATCAATGTTGCAAAAGCCCTGCAGAACTTCCATGACCACAAAGATGCTATCACATGGGCTGGTGTGCAGAAGGACTCTTGGGAAATTCCAAAGTTGGAGCTCCTTCAAAGTGTTGTCCCAAGCATCTGTCTTTCAGGTGCAGTCATGCAGTGGTCTGCAGATTCTACTGAACATGCCCATTGAAGGCGATCCTAAGATAAGTGTTACGGTTGAGGATACCCCCTCCCCTTTTTCACCGATTATCAACGAAGACGACTAGAATGCCGCGCTCGCACAAGACTACTCCCCAGTGGAGTGGGATCTCTATTTCCGTTTCTCTCCCTCTCCTGTGCCGACCACTGCCTTCTAGGCAGTGCTACTTATTTATGACTCGTTTCTTGCCACAGACACTGCCCTCCTTGGCTATGCTCTCTTGTGCATAGCCTCATAGTTCCATTTATATCACTGACTCCTTATGACTCGATAGTACCTGCCCTACACTAGTTCAAGCTCTGCTTGAACTCATTACAATACCCTATTTAAACCTCTCTCTCTCGTACTTGTATCTCTAACCTTGATCTACACAATACCACGTAGTTTCAAGTCTGTTGGTTGATTCTTTCTACCTCATCCTCTAGTCTAAGCCAGGTCTTAGACTTTCTCAACGTTGAGGGTCACTCCTATCCCTAGATAGGGAACCTCTGTCAGTGAGAGCTGAACCTCTCCAGGTCTGCTTCTAGGGCATCGTCCTATGCCACCTGCATTGAAGGGAGTCTTGGAGACTTCCTGCCACGGCCGCTGTCGTCTACAGCCGTCGCTCACCTCAGTGAGAGTAGGGTACTGCTTGACGCCGTAACCCCTTGGTACATCACTTGACACTACTGGTCATGTCACACGTTACACGTCATGGTTGAACGTAACAAAAGATCAAGGTTTTCTTTTCCTAGTGCTCTCCACACCTAGGTTTCTATCCCACTCGTCACCATCCCCGTTGCTCTACATTGAGCAACACCTGTCGTCATCACGTCTCGTCGAACCTCCAGAGCAGGACCTACCAACTCCTCTGCTCGTCCCTGGGAAAACCCTTTCCAGTCTTCCCCTCGCCCCCAAGCTTCTCCTCTTCCACCATCCAACCGCTCCATCCCTTGTGCCCCTACCTCAGCATTACCACCACCTGAGGAAGAAATAAACGAGGAGGATGCTGACAGTGAAGGAGAAGAAGATGAAGGAGAAGACCC
>JBBPKR010000187.1:0-11780 GCA_038089375.1 Pseudoaustroboletus valens | reverse complement strand
ACCACAGAAAATTGGGGAATATACAACTGAAGATCTATTTCAACAAATTCTGGCACATCTCTGGAATCACATTGTATATCCTATTTTACAAACTCTTGGTTTTTCAGTATGTGATTATCTAAAACTCAAATTTGATCCACTCTAACCAAGTCTTATATGCATTTGAATAGACTCCACCATCTGATGTTGAGAAATTAGCCCACATTTTTTGGTGTCCTACTGGACCTTTTGCCTTTCTGCCTATACATGCTGCTGGCCTGTATAGCACAGCTGAGACAGGAGTAAAACTCTCTGATTTTGCCATATCTTCCTATATACCAACCCTTGCTGCTCTTCCACCATCAACTCAGAAGGATTCAAAGAGCACTCCATCCAACATCCATCTTGTTGTTGTTCCCCAACCACCAACAGATGGATTAATGGGATTACAATCTGTGAAGGAAGAAATTGATCATATCAAAGCACTGTCCATCAAATCTTCTTTAGTAACTCTTCAAGAGTCTTGTGGTACTGTTGAAGATGTGGTGGAAAAGATGAAGAAAGCTAATTGGGTTCATTTTGCTTGTCATGGAATTCAAGATCCTCACAATCCACTTGATAGTGGACTATGCCTTGCAGATCATTGTCGTTTAAAGCTATCTGATATCATTCAGCTATCTCACCCTCAAGGTGGCCTTGCATTCCTTTCTGCCTGTCAAACAGCACAAGGGGATGAAAAACTGTCAGAGGAATCTGTGCATCTTGCTGCTGGAATGCTCCTTGCTGGTTATGATGGTGTTATTGCAACCATGTGGGCAATAATGGACTCTGATGCACCCAAGGTGACAAGAAGTGTGTATGAGTATCTTTTTAAAGATGGAAAAAATCCTGATACCACAGAGGCTGCAAAAGCATTGCATCTTGCTGTCCAGAATCTATATAACTCTGGGGCATCCTTCACTTCTTGGGTCCCTTTTATTCATTTTGGCAGATAATGTTTGACTCAGCTTTTCATATCCCTGTCTTATGATAACCACTTCCCCATTCTTCTCACTATGCTACTCTTTCTATTGTTAAATAGCCCTCTACTATTTTTCTGTTATAACATATCTTCAAGATATCTACCTCTCATTCAACCTCTGTTTCTTCATGTATGTTACAGCAGACTACAGATGTAAATCACCAAGTTACCTCTGATAAGAGTATATGTTTTCCCCTTGACATGAGGGGTTGAATTAGAGGAATTTAGCATTTGTGATAAAGTGATGAATCATATGTGCACACATGAGTGTTACAATTGCTGAGGAGGTGTCTATCAATCTCCCTTTGTGTTCATTGGACATCATTTCTTTTGTTCCTTTATGATATTCTCTGACCCTAGATTGACCTTGGGTCCCCTCTCTCATATGATAGAATCTTCCTTGATTCCCATTTGTCCCTATCTCATTCTGAGTTTTCCCTATCATAGCATGACTCATTCAACATGAGTCACTATCCCCTATCTATGACTTGACTCTTATCTTGTACTTCCTTATATGTTTCCCTCTGCCTTCTCACTGCTGATTACCCTTGGTCCATGCTCCAACAGCATACCTATAAATACCCATCAGTAGTACTGTGTTCTGTAGCTAGTTCTACATAATCAAGCATTGTTCTAGTACTCTGAGAGCTCCAGCTGTATGACTGGATATTGAGACCCCTACTCCTTGACTTGAACTTCAAAGATTGGTCTCTTTGTGAGCAATTCATCTTTGGTCTAGTCTCTAGAGTACTGCTTCATGTAACAATGAGTTGTTACAATGCATGGGCAATGCATGAAGGATGATATAGCACCACTGGAATGAAAGAGTCTGGGAAGCCCAGCCTGGAAACTATAGAATATAATGTGTAAGCTACCATTCTGTCAGTGGTAATGAGCAATAAAAGCATGATAGAGCTCAAGGTAGAGTAGCTGATGGGCACTGAAATAAAGGTCAAAGTGATGTACAAGGACTCACACCAATGACCATTGGGTTGCTATTCTCCAAGCTCATTCCAGGTAAGTTGCTTACACTGGGCAAGAGTAAAGTTACCTCAGAGTTTCTTAGATCTCTCTCTCTCTATGTGCTCCCTATTTCTAATAATGATGTCTGCCATCAATGAACAAAAGGAATGGTACAATGCACACATGGTCTAGCATCAGCAGAAACATTGGTCAAAGATCCAGTTGCAGTCTACCTTTTTCATTCTCAATAGTGTACCTTTGTGTCTTCTCCAATTCTTCTGACATTACCAATACAACTGACAGCGCCAATATAGGAATAAAGGCACTCCGCTCGCATGATGCACTGCCTACTAAATCAAAAAAGAAGTATATTAGCACCCCCTAAACGACTGAATATCCAACAAACTGGCCTCGCCAGCAAAGTCTTGCTACACTTAGCCAAGGCATATGATGGCCTTCTACAAAAGGGATACACCTAGGCAAGGTGGATGCGAGGGGAAAGCGTGGACACGATGGCATAAACGTAAAGGCAAAGGAGTGGATGTGGTGGTACAGGTGCAAGGGCAGGGGGTAGATGCGATGACAAGTGGGTGGACGCGAGGGTGAGGGTGAGGGTGTAGTTATGTGGACGCGAAAGCGAGGGCGTGAACGCAAGGGGAAGCGAGGGGAGGGGGTAGACGCAGGGGCGAGCGCGCGGACGCAGTGGCGAGCGCGCAGACGCAGTGGCGTTAGTGTAAATAGAGGGGCATGGACACGAAGGAAGGGGCAGCGAAAAAGTCGAGTATCATTTCGCCGTAGAGCTCTACCTCACCAAGGTCGAAGGGGAAGTGTCTAGCAGGGCATGTATGTGGTGTAGTACTGAACCCACTCCCGCTAACTGTGTTAGGCCTCTTCAATCATTCTTTATCAGACTAGTGCACAACTTGGATTTTCGAAAGGCAAGGCGGATATTTGTAGATCTTTGTGCGAGTAAATGTCGATCTTTGGGTCTGTGGACGCTAGAGCTATTCAGCTAGTAACACCTCGACGGACTCGTTTAACTGAGCGGACCGTGGTGAGGTGACGTTTCTATATCCATCGTGAATGACGGTGCCTGGCCAGCCCTGAGGTTCAGCTTGACTTGACGATAGCTTGAGGAAAGCCAATCAGATCAATGTCGACCGCGGCGATGTTCGCTCAGAGAGAAGACGCACAGATTTGTGTGACGATCGGATGCTACTCTCGTAGGTAGCAGTGACGACATCATGATGACTTACAACTCGTGCTGTCTGGCCTATCAACACCAAACGAAGAACCCCGTCTATCACAATCAGAGTCCCTTGGTTACATATACTGCGCCGTTGGACGCTTCTGCTTCCTCGCCGAACATGAATCACTTCATCCAACACGCAATCTTGGCCAGTAAGACAAGCAGGGGTGGCACCCATGCCTTCCCAGGCGTCAGAGAGCAATAAATACACCCATATCGGTCCACAAGCGGTCACATGCCATCGCTATAATAAGTGGTAAACCGCGGCACCACGTTCGAAAGTGGGGTTGTGGGTCGAAGGTCAGGTCAAGTTGGATGCAGCTGGGGCAGTCAACGCAGGCAGGTGGGTTTCAGTGAAAATCTGGGGAGTAGTCGTATCCCCATCTACGTTGAAACATGGAATAACTTCGTGACCACCTGTCAACTTTTCGCTGTCCCGGTATCAGCGAGTTTGGGGCTCCCGCAATGGAAGAAGTAGTGGTAGGCCTATAACCCTGTATTCAGCCCACATGACAAGAACTCTATGGCTGCGATAGGCCTTCAACAGGACTTACCGCTTAATGTTCCTAGGAACTTAATGTCCGCCCCCCCAACCACAGTTACTCCAGGTCCTTTCGTTCTTGTTTCAGTGGCGTAATAAAGTCACAAGTGCTTTGAATGAGGTCGAGGGCCAGTCGGGGCAAGTGGACCTGCATCGGTCAATAGGATAGCCAGCTGGGGCCGAAAGTCGGGATGCTAGTTACGTGCGCGATCGTGAGTGCATCGTGGACTCTTTCTGTTCTCCAAGTGGGGACGGTGAGGCAGCCACCGAGATGCCCCCGTGAGTACCAATAGTAACGTGCTTGGGAGAATTGATGGTGACGCCATAATATCTTGTCTGTGGAGATAGGATGGTATTGTCCACAGGAGAATGGCACTCGCACTTCCTCAGCGGTTATTGAAACCGATGGTACATCAGCGCGCACCATATGTAGGAATATCAATCCAAATTATACGAGCCTACCCTGCTAAAGCTCTGCGATATTCATCGTCACCCACACAGATTGTATGACGATGGGTCCCAACCCGAATCATCAGAGTCGAGCTTCGACCCAGCTTCACGCACGGTTCATTCTTGGCACCATCGATCTGAGTTTAAATTACGACCCATACTTTGCTCGGCCATAGTATTCAGTCGTTATATGGTATTCATCATAAGCTGCTGACGCTCGGTATGGCAACTGGAACGAAGAAAGATCATCGACTCCGACTCCGGCTGTTGACGTTGAAACATTGACCGGTGGAACGACGTTGCTCGCGTGGTGGCCCAGAACTTTCAGGAATATCACGGAAGATCCGAAATGAATACCATTATCCTCAGGCATACAGCGACCTTCAATCCTGTGCTGGGTTGGCACATTTACGAACTCGCCCCTGCGAAAACCATCGCCTTCATAACCCGACCAAGTTCCTCTGGCCATTTTTCTCTCTCAGGCTTCGTTCCGTTCTCATGGAGGAGCATGATCAACTGCCTATCTCAACGTTTGCCTCGCTTTGGGCAGATGATTCAAAGTCGTGCCCGTCTCATCCAAACCAACTGGAACATGTCATCATAACTCGTATGTATTAATCTACTATGGCAATGTAGGAGATCATTGACATCCCTGTATGTCAGATATCCACGCCACGAATGCCGTGTCTGGCCTCCGTCGCATACCAGTAGGCCTCCATGTCACAGTAGAAATCGATGGGAAGACCACAGAGACTTCGGACAAGCCCGTGCTGGTAAGCAAGAACGTGGTGGAGTGGGATGAGGAGATTCTCCTGTAAGTTCCCTGTCGCCTATTGATTGTTACTCCTACTGACCAAGATTCAAGGCCGCTGGAACGAACAATCGTTATTTCTTTCAAAGTCTATGCATCCCTCAAGCTTGGACCAAGGCTTGGAAATGGAGTATTACTTCGCCGATTCAAGACCACTGTGGGGAATTTGCTCGATCGCAACGAAGAGCTCCAACGTAGGTAATTAACCCTGTCAGACCACCCCCCTCTGACCCTTTGTTGTAGCCATTAGGTTTCTGGTTAAGAGAGATGGGGGATCCTCCTCCCGCTCCTCACTCCTAATTATCACCGAACGACGCAATTTCGAGGAATCTATAGCAACATTTAATGTGGGTTATGTGTTCATCGCGTTGGCGACGTGACCTAACCATAAGATGACAGCCGCTGGTGTTGGAGGCGATTGGCCAGTTAACACAAATCACGGATGCAGGATCTCATGCTCTTTCACGCTATCGTCGACTCCAGAACCAAAGGGATCTCGATGAAGCCATCACATTTTTCGAGCGCGCGCGTGACGTGTGCCCCCGCGGCCACGCTGACCACTCCTCTGTATTATTTAACTTGGCTACTGCGAAATTCGTTTATTGTCAAGACTATAATCACTACCTCGACCTAGATGTGCCGATTTCCCTGTATCGTGATGCATTCCGGCTTCCCACCGGTAACCAACCTGACCGCTGCATGACAGCACTCGATCTCTGTTTCACTCTTCTGGGCCATTTACGGAGACAAGGTGACGAAACAGACAGGGTGGAAATCAAGGGTTCACTCTCCAAAGTGGTAGAGAGTTATGCATACCGACCAGCATGGCTCGCACTACAAATGGCTAGGATATCTGTGCCACTTCTGACGATGAAGCCAAGGATCTATCAAGCACAACCCATGAATCCCGATGACGAAGGATTGATACGAAGAGTAAAGGCTACGTTGCTGAATTTGTCGGACCGGGACCCTCGCCGATCTGAAGTACTGACTGACCTTGGGTGCTTATTGTGTCATCGGTTCGAGGGCGGTGGTGACCTTGTTGACATCCACGAGGGAATTTCAATGTTTGAAACCGCTATACAACTCACTCCCGATGATCATCCCGACAAACCATCACGGTTGAACTATCTTGGGACCTCATTATGCCGTCGCTTCGAGCACCTCGGTGACCTTGCAGATATCAAGAATTCCATTTTGACATTCAAAGAGGCACTCCGTCTTACTCCCAATGGGCATCCTGAACAGCTAGCTCGGTTAAACAACCTCGGAATCTCGTTATCTCGTCGCTTTGAACGCCTTGGTGAACTCGTGGATATCAAGAACTCCATTTTGATGTTTCAGAAAGCAGTGCATCTTACTCCCGATCGCCATCCTGACAAACCATCTCGGTTGAACAACCTCGGGAACGCGTTGTCTTGTCGCTTCCAGTGCCTCGGTGACCTCGCAGATATCAGCAAGTATACCTGATTCCAAGGGATCACCCTGACAAGCCAGGCTACCTGAATAACCTTGGATCGTCCTTATATCGTCGCTTTGAGCGACTCGGTCACCTCCCAGACATCAACAAGTCCATTCTAATGATAGAAGAGGCGGTGTGTCTCACTCCCAATGGCCATCCTGACAAGCCAGGTCGGTTGACTCATCTCGGGATTTCATTATCTTTTCGCTTTGAGCGCCTCGGTGGGCTTGCGGATAACAGCACATCCATTTCAATGTTTGAGGATGCAGTGCGTCTCACCCCTTATGGCCATCCCAAAAAGCAGACTCGGTTAGACCACCTCGGAATCGCATTATGTCGTCGCTTTGAACGTCTCGGTGGACATGCGGACATCAACAGGTCTATTTCGATGCTCAAGGAGGCAGTGCGGCTCACTCCCAATGACCATCTAGACAAGCCAGCTAGGTTGAACAACCTCGGGTCTTCGTTACTTTGTCGCTTTGAACGCTTCGGTGATGCTGCAGACATCAGCGAGTCGATCTCAACAAAAGAAGAGGCTGTGCGTCTCACTTCCGATGTCCATCCGAACAAGCCAGCTTGGCTGACCAACCTTGGGAACTCGTTATTTCGTCGCTTTGAGCGCTTCGGCAACCTCGCCGATATTGACAAGTCCATCTCTATCCTCGAGGAGGCAGTCCGCCTCACTCCAAACGACCATACTGACAGGCCAGCTTGGTTAAGCAGCATTGGTTCCTCGTTATGTCGTCGCTTTGAGCGCCTCGGCGAACTCGCAGACATCAACAAATCCATTGCTTTGCTTGAGGAGGCAGTCTGTCTCACTCCTAGTGACCATCCTGGAAAGCCATCTCGATTGAATCACCTCGGAAACTCATTGTGTCACCGCTTTGAGCGACTCGGTGACCTCACAGATATCAACAAGTCCATATCAGTACTTGAGGAGGCAGTATGTCTCACTCCCAACGATCATCCCATGAAGCCAGCTTGGTCGAACAGCCTCGGAATCTCCTTATATCACTGCTCTGAACGCCTAGGCGACCTTGCAGATCTCGACAAGTCCATTTTAATCTTTGAAGAGGCGCTTCGTCTCACTCTCAATGATCATCCTGACAAGCCTGCTCGGTTGAGCAACCTCAGCTCCTCGTTGTTTTCTCGCTTTCTCCACCTCGATGACCTCACAGATATCAACAAGTCCGTTAGAGTGTTGGAACAGGCAGTGTATCTGACTCCTGATGATCATCCCGACAAGCCGGGTCGGCTGAACAACCTTGGGTCATCATTATGTCGTCGCTTCGGGCGCCTCAGCGACCCCACAGACATCAACAAATCCATCTTACTGCTTGAAGAGGCCAACAGTCTCACTCCCAATAGCCACCCTGACAAGGCAGCCCGGTTGAGCAACCTCGGGTCTTCGTTATCACGTCGCTTCAAATGCCTTGGTGACCTCAGAGACATCAACAGGTCCATTTCAATGCTTGAGAATGCGGCCCGTCTTACTCCCGATGGCCACCCCGACAAGCCGGGTTGGTTGAACAATCTTGGATCCTCATTACATCATCGATTTGAGCGCCTAGGTGACCCCGCTGACATTAAGATGTCCATCTCGACAGCGGAGGACGCAGTACGCCTCACTCCTAATGACCATCCCGACAAACCGGCTCGGCTGAGCAACCTTGGGAATGCGCTCATGAAGTATTTCGAGCACTCTCGTGATGCTTCTCATCTCCTTGCTGCCACTTTCCATTTCTCAATGGCCAGTCGTGCCTCCGTCGGGCCTGTTTCCATCCGTTTTAATACTGCTCGCCGCTGGGTTTCCTCTGAACGCCTTCGAGGCAATACCCAAGCTATCTTTGATGCATATACCGCTACTATCAACCTTCTCCCTCAGTTGGCATGGATCGGTCTCCCACTCGCGGAGCGCCACCGTGTACTCCTCCAATCTGCCGGTATAGCACGAGATGCGGCCGCGGCTGCGCTTGACGCTGGTTACCCCGACAAGGCTATCGAGTGGCTCGAGCAAGGTCGCTCCGTTGTCTGGAGTCAGTTGCTGCAGCTTCGCACCCCAGTGGACGAGCTTCGCATCAAGTACCCAGCCCTTGCTGATCAATTTCAGCAGATCTCCCGAAAGCTGGAACACGCCAGCTCCCGTGACAATCACATATCCCACGGTTTTATGAGCAACTCGGTGTCTGGTGTTCCTTCAGTAGAGAAGGAAGTCCAGGGGCATCATGACCTTGCTCTCAGACGAGAAAAACTCCTGGCTGAAATACGATCCTTACCAGGTTTCGAACGGTTCTTGCTCCCGAAGACTCTTGAGCAATTGGCTGCCTTGGCGTACTCTGGACCGGTTGTATACCTTAACGCAAGCAAAGAACGTTGTGATGCGTTGATCATCACGGCTGATGTGCCAAATGTTATCTCAGTCCCGCTTTCCAGTATCAGTTTCCACCAGGTAGTCTACTTCCAGAGCCTACTCTATTTGTTACTCGGGCACAATCGTCTCATTTCGCGCGAAAACCTTTCCGCACTCACCCCCTCCGACGAAGCTTTCGTACCAGAAGAGTTTCTTGATTCATTATTGGTGGGAAATCCTATCGATGACATTGACCGGGCAGCCAAGGTCAAACCACAACGAATTGGAGGATACACATCCGACGACCTGTTCCGGCAAGTACTGGGATATCTCTGGAATGTCGTTGTAAGCCCAGTTCTCAAGGCTCTCGGTTTTTTGGTATGTCATCTATCTAAGATTCGATAATAACGTCATCCGACCGACATTTGCGCGTTCTCAGACCGCGCCGTCTGGTTCGGAGAAAATGACCCGCATCTTTTGGTGCCCGACTGGACCCTTTGCTTTTCTGCCCATACATGCCGCTGGCCTCTACGGCACAACTGATCCGGGTGTGAAACTTTCCGACTTCGTTATATCCTCCTACATACCGACTCTGAGCGCCCTTGCACCATCCACTGGGAAAGATTTGAATCATCCCTCATCCAATATCCGACTGGTGGCAGTCCCTCAACCGCCGACAGATGGGCTAGGCGCCCTAGCGTGCGTAAAGGAAGAGATCAATCACATCGGAACGTTGTCCGCAAGGTCCCCCTTCGTGACCCTCCAGGAGTCCCACGGTACCATTGAAGACGTGATGGAGAAGATGAAGGACGCCGACTGGGTTCACTTTGCTTGTCACGGTGCACAAGATCCCAATGATCCGCTCGACAGCGGACTTTGTCTTGCAGATCGCCGTCGCTTGAAGCTTTCTGACATCATCCAATTGTCACGCCCTCAAGGTGGTCTCGCGTTTCTTTCTGCCTGCCAGACCGCACAGGGAGACGAAAAGTTGTCCGAAGAATCCGTACATATCGCCGCTGGAATGCTCCTTGCCGGCTACGGCGGCGTTATCGCGACGATGTGGGCGATACAGGACCCTGATGCGCCCAAGGTAACTAGGGATGTGTACGAGCACCTCTTTCGGGATGGCAAGGTTCCTGACAGCACGAAGGCTGCAGAAGCGTTGCACTACGCTGTGCAGCGTCTCCGCGCCTCTGGTGCCTCGTTCACTGCTTGGGTTCCTTTCATTCATGTCGGTAGATAAATCGATAATGTTCGACTCAGTTCTCCATTCCTTCGCCTTATTCTAGGCCAAATTATTATCTCCTTCCCATCACGCTTCTTCATCGAATCGATACATTGACGTCTCCCATGGCTCACCAGACTCCACCTTCGAGCTACTGCAGCGTATATACATAGCGATAACCGAGATATATTCACTCGTCCTTCGGCTCCCGTATACCACGGACTGTGCGGTGTCCAACTCATAGAATGGGCCAGCCTTCCAGTGCAATCCAGTCACATTTTGATTTCTTCTGCCAGGTCATGATCTGATGCAGCGACACAGTGGAGGGCCGACGTGATAGGGCTGGACACCTCCGTTCGCCGTTTTGCTCGCTCATGGCGTGATCGTGAAGTGGACGCCTCAAGTTAGTAGGGGATGGGAACGAGCAAATGAACCCGCCAATGTGACACATGGCCCCAGCTTTCCCCACGAGTGCGCTCGCTAGGAAGCCAGCGAAGTTCGACAGTTTTAAGAAAGAAAAAATGAATCACTGATACGAGTTACAACGATCGTTGAAAAAGGACCGGAAACCGACTCAGACCTCGTAGGCGATGAGAAAGAAACACTGGTGGTTCAAGAGAAGAATAAAGAGAATGCTGAACCAAGGCCTCGGAGGATGGTTATGGCACGACGGCGTTCCAGATGCCCTGCCGTTGTGTTCCACTTGGGATGATCCAAGTGAGAATTCCATCGCCAAGACGGAAGACGCGGGTGGAAGGAAAACTCATCTGCCAGTAACTGGCTGTCATATTCGCACTAGCAAAGTTTTCCAACGCCACACGGCTTCCTGAGATCGACTTGCTCTGGATAGTCGTTGCCCATTGCATTTCAAAATCCTGAGCGGAGCGAATTCATCATTCCATATACCAAAAAGACTTCAATGTATGCCTGTGAGGATTAAATAATATACATGAGCTACTATGACGCACATGGAGACGACGACATACCCCCACAGCAAAAACGAAAACTAAATGGGATGAAACATCGGAAGCACAGATGGACGTAGGCCTATGGCCTGCGGCGAGCGAGGTGCCAATCACAACCTGCGACGAAGGTTGATACACATTATCTCTGGCTCGCAAGTCTCCCCACCCCCGCCTTATTTAAAGGATATCCCGATAGATTCACCTCAGAAATGGCGTTCGTCGGCCGCGAGGCCAGATTGAGCGAAGGTGAAGCCAATCTGGCCGTCTGCGCTTGAAGACCACCATGGGAGCACCGTCTACCATAGTCGATGCCCACTTGGGACCTACCCTGGCAAGCTACGCTGCCTGACAGGCCCATCGCTGTCTGGCGCTGAACATAAACCTTCACCGGGCCGTCGAAACGTGTTGGCGCAGATAACGCGTAATGTGCTCGCAATAAAGGCAAATACAGGGATAAGACCTAGCGAGAGCCCGGAGACGAAGAAGGGATCAAGCCATATTTGCTCTGTGGGCCCAGGGTGGGTCCAATGGGTCCATATTGACATGCTCGGAAGAACTAGCGATGCCACGGACAGGGGCACTCGCCCTTGCAAGGGTAGACAAACAACTGGCTCCGCGGCAATCCAACCCTCCGTACTGTGCGGGAAGCGCCTGGGGTCGATGGCTAAGCGATCCAATGATATCTTCGTTAAGATTGCAGAGCGCTCCACTGGGGAACGGCTGGAACGGCTGCGAGCCTGGAGTACGGGATTGAATCGCGTAAG
>JBBPKR010000186.1:0-14808 GCA_038089375.1 Pseudoaustroboletus valens | reverse complement strand
GTCGACTTACCCATCCCTTAGAGTCCCTTTTGGGGCGATCATACTCGCTCCCCCTTACCCTTATTTTGCTCAGGACTTCTGATCTTGCATCCCCTAGCATCCCTTAGGCAAATTAGGAACTTTACAATGGCAAGAAGCTTTGCCCCTACCAGGACTATCACTTAACCTTAACTCCCACATGATCAAGAACATGTATCCCCTTCCCCTCATCTCTGACCTTATCGACAAACTTAAGGGTTCTTCCCTTTTCACCAAGTTTGACGTTCGCTGGGGATACAACAATATCTTGATCAAGAAGGAAGACCATTGGAAGGCGGTGTTCATCACTCCTCTCGGCCTCTTCGAGCCAAATGTCATGTTCTTCGGCATGTGTAATTCGCCGGCGACATTCCAATGCTTCATGAATGATCACTTTGGTGATTACATCGCTGAAGGATGGTTGATCATTTACATGGACGACCTCCTCATACACTCCATCACCGACCCTTCCCTCCATGAGGAACGTGTGCGCAAAGTCCTCCAGCGCATCCGCGAACTCTCCATGTACCTCAAACTCGAGAAATGTACCTTCTTGGCCAAGGAGGTGGAATATCTCGGTATGGTTGTCAGTGGTGAGGGAGTAAAAATGGATCCCACCAAACTCAAAGCCATCACGGACTGGTCCGCCCCGTTCTCCTCAGTTAAAGAAGTCTGGTCATTCCTTGGCTTCTGCAACTTCTACCGTCGCTTCATCCCATCCTTCTTGGACATAGTGCGACCTCTTATCGACCTCACAAAGAAGAGTGTTTCCTTCGCCTGGTCCCCGGCCTGTGACTCTGCTGTAGTGTCACTCCATCAGGCCTTCCTGTCCAAGCCAGTGTTGGCTTTTCCGGACACCTCCAAACCCTTCACCCTCATGACAGATGCTTCCTTGACAGCCTCCGGAGGGGTGCTGATGCAACCCGACTCCAATGGGGATCTCCACCCATGTGGATACCTCTCCCGTTCCTTCTCCCCAGCGGAGCGAAACTACGACATCTATGATTGCAAACTTCTCGCGGTCATCCATGGTCTTGAAGAATGGCAGCAATACCTGATGGGTTCCGCCCACCCTGTCACAGTTCTTACCGATCACAAGAACCTCACTTACTTCAAGGATCCCCGTAAACTCTCCCGGTGCCAGGCGCGCTGGCTCCTCTTCCTACAGGACTTTGACCTGTCCTATTGTGCCGTTCCGGGTACTCAGATGGGCCCTGTGGATGCCTTGTCCCGGAAGGATTCCGTGGACACCTTCTCCGACAACGCAGATGTCCAGTTACTCCCTGATGATGCCTTTGCACATCAGATCTATTCCATTGACCTCTCGCTGGCGGAACAAATTAAAGAGTCCTCCCCGTCCAACCCCCTCGTCCTCACCTATCTGAAGGAACTCCACTCAGACTCCCCTTCCCTGCCTCTCTGCTCGTCCCCTGCAGACTGGTCTTACTTGGATGGTCGGCTCTATTTTTGCTCCCGCTTGTATGTCCCAGACCTTGCCCGTCCTCGCCTAGTCGAGGACGCTCATGGTTCTCCCTCTGGTGGTCATGGTGGCCATCTCCGTACCCTCGCCCTCCTCTCCAAGGACTACTGGTGGCCTGGTATGGCTACCTTTGTCCAGAAATACATCGCTGGCTGTGCGGTTTGCCAGGCTAATAAAGTGCAAACCCACCCCACCGTTCCCCCCTCCGTGCCGTTGGCTGTGCACACCTCCCGCCCGTTCACCCACCTCTTGGTGGATCTCATCACCGACCTTCCCCCGGTCCGTGGCCATGATTCTATTATGGTCATGGTCGACCATGGCCTCAGTAAGGGGGTAATTCTCACCCCTTGTTCCAAAACCATCGACACTGCCAGCATCGCCGACCTCTTCTTCCATCATGTTTTCAAATGCTTCGGTCTCCACAATAAACTCATATTGGATCGTGGCCCACAATTCGCCTCTGCCTTCGCTAGAGAGCTTGCCAAACTCGCTGGATACGATTTAGCCCTCTCTACCGCCTACCATCCCCAGTCAGATGGACAAACCGAATGTTACAACCAGGAGTTAGAAACCTATCTCCGCATCTTCTGCCAGGGTCAACCCATGAAATGGCTTGACCTACTTCCCTGGGCTGAGTTTTCCCATAACTCCGCCGTCCATTCCTCCACCAACAAATTGCCGTTCTCCCTCCTCTACGGATTTGAACCCCATTCTTATCCACCACTCGGCAAAACCTATATCCCCGCCCTTGAGCAGTGCCTCTCTCTTCTCGAAACTGCTCGAAAAGAAGCAGAAGCCTCTCACCAACTCGCTCAACTTAAAATGAAGGAGCGAGTCTTCTCCCGGTATAAACCCTGGAACATTGGAGATAAGGTCTGGCTTGATGCCAAGAACCTGAAGCTCCAAGTTCCCAACTGCAAACTCTCCCCAAAACGTGTCGGACCACTTGAGATCACTCAAGTAGTGTCTTCTGTGGCATTTCGACTCAAACTCCCCCCACAATCGAAGATCCATGACGTCTTCCACGCATCCCTCCTCTCCTCCTATAACGAGACCCCGGAACACGGGCCCAACTTCTCCCGACCTCCGCCCGAGCTTATTGGATCGGAAGAAGAATTCACCGTGGAATCCATTATCAATCACCATGGATCTCTATCACGAAGGCAGTACCTCGTACACTGGACCGGTTATCCGGCTTCGGAAAGAACATGGGAACCCGAACACCACCTTACTAATGCCAAGACAATTTTACTGGCATATAAAAAGGCAAACAAATTGTAGCAGAGCTCAAACCACTCTCTTTCCTCTATGGCCATCATCCCTCATTCTTACCCTTCTGTTCACGCTGCTCTTGCCTCTCTCACTCCATCCTCCTGCTGTGTTCTCTATGCCACGCTTGTCGAAGACTGAGAAGCCCTGGTTGCACTACACACCACTCTGGAGTTCACTTCAGACCCAATCATCATGTCGCTCGTCAGCAGCTACCTCCAACTCGTGGGACTTCGATCCCTTTTCTTCAGGGCCGCTTGGCACTTGCCAAGTTCCTTTACCGCTGAGCATTCCAATCCCTTCTCACCCGACTCCACCAATACCCTCCCCCTCATTACCAATGTCATCATTGAACTTAGAGTCGCATTCCTCGACGCCCTCTTCGACGCGGGGTTTGATCTCTCGATCGCCCAACTTGACATCCTCCTCCTCCACCGCCTCCTCACTCCCATTGTCGAATCCATTATCGACAACGAGTCCCTTCCCTCACAGCATTTTCAGGAATTCCTGGAGGACCTTCTTCAATTTGATCCTGGAGGAATTCGACGAGCCAACCTTGCGAGACCTCTGGATGGAGTCAACCCTGTCAGCACTACAGCTGCTGGCAATGGTGGCGGCGAGCCGGCTACCCCTGCCCCCTTGTCCCCCAACTCCTCCTCCTCCTCCATCCCTGCCCTCGACACCGACTCTGACACCATGCATGTCGAGTCCTCCGCCACCTACCTCCCGCAACCCCTCCCGCAGTACATCGTGCCTACTGCAGACAGGGATCTCATCCCGTCCCCCCTTCTGCCATCGCCTGTGATTCCTCCACTACCCCTTCACTGGGAAGCGGGACTCGCCCAAACTCCCCCCCAACCGTGGCAGGGCTTCGCCCTCGTGCCCCTCCTCCCGCCTATGTTCCATCCGCAGCCACAGATGTTCCCCGACCAGTGGTGGCGCCCCCAACTCCCTATCCCTCTAACTCCCGGGATGTCACTTCACCCCACGCCTCACGTCACTGCTGCTTCATCTGTAATCAGCAGGAACACTTCCGCCTCAATTGTCCCTTCTACATCTGTCCCTTCTGCGAGGCTCATGCCCCTGGACACACCCAACGGGACTGCACCTGGCGACCCATCACCTGCGACCAATGCGGCGCCCCTTCCCATTTTCCCCCGTCCTCCTCTTGCCCAAATATCACCACGGCAACTAACTTTGGATGGGGCGACTGGGCCGAAGGCAGTTGGGGAGCCAAGTTGGATTGATGCTGGGCATCAACCTTATGATGGAGGTAATGTTACGGTCAAGGATACCCCCTCCCCTTTTTCCCCTGTTATCAACGAGGACGACTGGAATGCCGCACTCGCACAAGACTGCTCTCCGGCGGAGTGGCACCAATACTTCCGTTTCTCGCCATCTCCTGTGCCAACCACTGCCTTCTAGGCAGTGCTACTTATTTATGACTCATTTCTTGTCACAGACACTGCCCTCCTCAGCTATGCTCTTTCACGCATAGCCTTGTAGTTCCTTTTATATCCCTGACTCGTTATGACTCGATAGTGCCTACCCTAAACTAGTTCAAGCGGAGCTTGAACTTGTTACAATACCATATATAAACCTCTCTCTCCTGTACTTCCATCTTTAACCTTGATCTACACAATACCACATAGTTTCAAGTCCATTGGTTGATTCTTTCTACCTCTAGTCTAAGCCAGGCCTTAGACTCCTCAACGTCGTTGCTGTCCTCATCGTTGAGGGCTGCTCCTATCCCTAGGTAGGAAACCTCTGTCAGTGAGAGCTGAACCTCTCCAGGTCTGCTTCTAGGACTCCATCCTACGCCACCTGCGTCGAAGGGAGTCTCGGAGACTTCCTGCCACGGCCGCTGTCGTCTACAGCCATTGCTCACATCAGTAAGAGAAGGGTACCACTTGACGCCATAACCCCTTGGTACATCACTTGACACCACTGGTCGTGTCACATGTTACACATCATGGTTGATCGTAACACTTATTTATGATCCATTTCTTGTCACAGACACTGCCCTTCTCGGCTATGCTCTCTTGCGCATAGCCTCGTAGTTCCCTTTTTATCCCTGACTCTTTATGACTCGATAGTGCCTGCCCTACACTAGTTCAAGCTCTGCTTGAACTCGTTATGATACCCTATTTAAACCTCTCTCTCTCATATTTGTATCTCTAACCTTGATCTACACAATACCACATAGTTTCAAGTCTGTTGGTTGATTCTTTCTATATCATCCTCTAGTCTAAGCTGGGCCTTAGACTTCCTCAACATTGTTGCCATCCTCGTCGTCGAGGGCCACTCCCATCCCTAGGTGGGGAATCTCTGTTGGTGAGAGCTGAATCTCTCCAAGTCTGCTTCTCCTATGCCACCTGTATCAAAGGGAGTCTCGGAGACTTCCTGCCACGGCCACTAGGGTATCTAGCCATCACTCATACCAATGAGAGTAGAGTACCACTTGACGCTGTAACCCCTTGATACATCACTTGACACTACTGGTCATGTCACACATTATGCATCACAGTTGATTGTAACAAAAGATCAAGGTTCTCTTTTCCTAGTGCTCTCTATGCCTAGGTTTCTACCCCACCTGTCACCACCCCTTGTTGCTCTAGTTGAGCAACACTCATTGTCATCATGTCTCGTCGAATTCCTGGAGCAGGACCTACCAACCCCTCTGCTCGTCCTTGGGAAAACCCCTTCCAGTCTTCTTCCCGGGCCCACCCTTTCTCCCTTCCATCGTCCAACCTCCCTACTCCCCATATTACTACTTCTGCCCTACCCCCACCTGAAGAAGACAAAGAGGAGAACTCATCCTCTGAAATTGACCTGAACAAAGAACATATTTGTTCCGTCATCTTTGCCACTCTTGATACTCTCGCGGCCTCACATCCCATACCCACTGAGGACATCGATGAACCCACCATCATGACCACCGAAATCAAAGCTGCCCTCCCCAAAGAGTTTTCTGATGAGCCGCAGGACACTACCAGATGGCTGCTAGTGATGAGGGCCTATCTCGCCCTCCATAACCACTGGACAGAGCCTACTAAGGCTGTAGTGCTCCTCAACCATATGACCAAAGGCCGAGGAAAGGCTTTTGCTGAGTCTTGGCTCACCAAGATCATTGCTGACAAGGTGTTGGACGACCAGTTTACTCTCAAGATGATCAGTGATTCCTTCTTGACGACTTTCTCCCCATATGACTCGGCCTCCCAAGCCTGTGTTGAACTGGGATCCCTGAACCAGGATACCTGCGACCCCAAAGGATTCAAAAAGTTCATCTCCAACTTTTTCCTCCTCTCCACCAGATCTCAGATCACCAACATCCATGCCTTATCTGAATGGTTTCTCCGAGAAATAGATAGCAAGATTGCGGAGCAGCTCACTCTCTCTGGGGTCCTCAAAACTGCTAAAACAATTGAGGAACTGTTCACCAAAGCATCAGAGATCGAAGGAGGACTCAAATGAATCTGACTACTCAAACGGGGTCCGCACACTTCCTATGGAGGATCTTCCTCCTGACAGGATCCAAATGCCATGGATGTAGATTGCCTCACTCTTGAACCTGGAGAGCAAGCCTGTCTATTCCGAGAAAGGAGATGCTTCATTTGTAAGAAGCAAGGATGCTTCATCAAATGTCACCCTGGGTACACCCCCAATGTTAGGAAGAAGACTTTGATCTCAATGGTCCAAGTACAGATGGTACAGACTACCACTCCATCTTCCCCCCCAAAGGATATCATGGTCAATGTTGACCTGTATGACATGATTGCCAAGTCCAAAGGTTATGACAAGGCACAACTTATCAAAGTGATCAACACTGTGTTCAATCCTGCCAAAAATGAAGATGGAAACTCTATCTGGGAAGCCAATGAGGACGATCCCCGAATGGTCTACAAAGTCAAAGACATTCATCTTCTGGAAGAAGATGCCTCCGACATCGTTCCAACTGGGAAGAATTTTTAGAAAGAGGGCCAGGACCGGTATCTGGACCCTCGGTTATGATTGCTCCTGTATTTATTGCTGGAATGAAAGCAAGCTCTATCCGCCTTCCAGTTACTATTATTTCCAGCAAGAATCCAGAGCAAAACATTGGCATCACCGCCTTGATCGACAGTGGAGCAACTGGATGCTTCATCAATCGTCACATTATCGATCAACACCATATCCCCACTTTCCCTCTTCCATGGCCTGTTAAAGCCCAGAATGTTGATGGTACTCTCAACAAAGCTGGCAACATCATCCACAAAGCTTGACTAGTCATTGACTATGGTGGCATTATGGAACAATGAATGTTCCTAGTCCTTGGACAGGGTAAAGATGATATTCTTCTAGGCCTCCCATGGCTGAGATCGATGAATCCAAAGATCTCATGGTGGGACAGGAAAGTAGAGCTTTCCCCAGAAGATTATATGAATACTCAGGACGACCATTCCCAGTCTCATCATCAACACTACCTTGCAAATTTCCTTGGTAAAGGAGAGGAAGCCACTATCTCCTGTGACCTTTACATCAAGTATTTACACTACTTGATGCCTCTAAATCGTAAAGGTCTTCTTGGACGTTCTATGTTGAATGCTCCCAGTTCTCCATCCTTTGTGGAGATCGCTCGGACTACATTGTCCACCACTATTGCTCAACAGGCTGGCTCGGAGGTAGTCACCCTCCCTGATGCCTACTCCTCCTTCTCCGATGTGTTTTCTAAAGAAGGCACCACTAAGTTACCCCCGTCCCGACCATATGATCATATGATTGAACTCTCCCACTCTTTTATTCTGAAAAGAGCAAAGAACTACCCTCTCAATCCAGCCAAACTTAAGGTCTGCCAGGAGTTTATTGATGAAAACCTGAAATCTGGCAAGATTTCCCCTTCCAAATCCCCTCAGGCATCCCCCTTCTTTTTTGTTCAAAAGAAGGATGGCAAGAAACTCCATCCTTGCCAGGATTACTGATATCATAACTTCCATACAATCAAGAACACATATCCCCTCCCCCTCATCTCCGACCTTATCAATAAACTTAAGGGTTCTTCTCTCTTCACCAAGTTTGACATATGCTGGGGATACAACAATATCTTGATCAAGAAGGAGGACTGCTAGAAGGCAGCTTTCATCACTCCACTCGGCCTCTTCGAGCCCAATGTCATGTTCTTTGGCATGTGTAATTCACTGGCAACCTTTCAACGCTTTATGAATGATCACTTCAGCGACTATATCGCCGAAGGTTGGTTGATCATTTATATGGACAACCTCCTCATCCACTCCGTCACCGATCCCTCCCTCCATAAGGAATGAATGCACAGAGTCCTTCAGCATATTCACGAACTCTCCATGTACCTCAAGCTTGAGAAATGTACCTTCTCGGCTAAGGAGGTGGAGTACCTCAGTATGGTCGTTGTTACATGAAGCGGTGTTCTGAGTCTTAGGCCAAGGAGGAATTGCTCACAAAGAGTCCACTCCTTGGAGTTCAAAGACAAGAGGGAAGGTCTCAATATCCAGACACACAGCTGGAGCTCTCGGAGGACTAGAACAATGCTTGATTGCACAGAACTAGCTAGGGGACACCATCATACTGTTACTGGTATTTAAGGATCAACCTATCATGCACAGACCAAGCTGTGTAACAGTAGTGAAAGAGAGGAAGACAATTTGAGATGGAAAGATAAACGGTCAACAAGATAAGGAGATAAGCTAATAGTGACTCATGTTGAATGAGTCAGCCGCGATAGGAAGGAATTGGAAAGAGATAATAAGGGAACGGAATAAACTGGTAAGGTTCTATCGCGCAAGGGAAGGTAACCAGGGGCAGTCAAGAGTTAATGAGTAATACAAAGGGAGGAAGGAAACGATATCCAATGACGACAAAGGAAGATTGAGGGCCCTTTCCACAGCAACTGTAACATTACCTCCGTCGTAGGCTGGAGACTCTGTGTCCAGCAACAACTTATAATGCACCTCACCGGGAATCCCCTCCAACAGCTTCGAGGTCCATCTCGCCTTCTGCCATGTTGAGTGGTTCGCTATCCTGGTGGCAGTCCATCGAGTAGTGACCCAGTCGTCCGCAGTATCGACATCTGTGTGAACAGGCACATTCCACCACTGTAACCCCGGGACTTCCACAGTGTTCGCAGCAATGATGGGGGCACTGCTCGAGAAGGTTATGGTTCTCTCTACAGAAAGAACAAGGGTCGTCATGGTCTGCAGTGGATACATACAGAGGTGGAGCAGGAGCAGGGACTGGGAGAGTGTCAGGGTTGAAGCGAGGGTCTGAGGTGAGGATTGGATAAGGGAACCCAGGGGTCTGAACAGAGAGGGAGGAGCAATGATGGGTGACAGCGGGACTGCTGGGTTGTGAATGACGACAATGAGTTGGGGAGGAGGAGCCAGACAATGGCGACGAAGGAGGAATTGGGTGTGGAGGACGACGCGTCCTAGAGTGGGCGGTTGCAGGGGCAAGAGAGATGGGTGGAGTAATGCGTCACGAGGGGTGAGGAAGGTGCGATGAGAGTCTAGCCAGGTTACTCCTCTGGACTCAAGCTCGTTGCTCCTGAAAGGAGTAGGGGCTGGCTTGAAACCAACTCTGAAATGCCATGGCTTCTACTGTGTATTCATCCTGCCCTTGTCGAGTGAGGGAGCACCACCAGCCACTGAAGGTGGAGAATAGGTCCCTAGGGTGGACAGAGGCTATGGCATCATTAAGCTGGACTTCCATGAGGGCGGAGAGGATGCGTTGAAGGAGGATGGAGAAGCAGACTTGCATAGCTCCGAAGAGAGTGGGGTCAGACATGAGGTCGGAGATGGGGATCTGGGAGAAGAACAACTGAAGGTGAACAAAAGAAAAGTAGACGAGAAGGAGACTGCAAGCTGCGGGGTCTCTATTCAAACCAATTCTTTCAGTGATGGTATATACAATAGGAGGGGACTCAAGGGCAGCAGAAAGTACTTCGTCCTGAATTTTGTCAGAGAAAAGGGATGGGATGATGGGGGCATTGGGATGAGTATGACCCATAGAGAGGACATAATCGGAGTTGGTGTCGAATACCCAGGTCATGCCAGGGTCTGTCATGTCAATGAATCCCAACGGGTTATCCTCATGGACAGAGGAGGAGGAAGGGCGAGAGGTAGCAGCAGAGCGAGAGGCAGAAGAGAGGAAGTTGCGTGCCATGGTGGTGGTTAATTGGGGAAGGTGGAAGGATGAGAGGCTTTATAGGCAAGGAGGAGTTCATCGGAGTGGGAGAGATTTGTTTCAGGTTCCCAGGTGTTTTCCAATGAAGGCCAGCCTTTCCAGGACACCAGGTACTGCCTTTTGCCTCGAGGTCTGTGGTGTGAGAGGATTTGCTCCACCTCATACTCTTCTTCACCTTCTATCTCCTCAGGGGGTGGAGATAGGAAATTCAGTCCATGTTCTGCTGTTTCCCTATAGGTGGAAAAGAGTGAGGCGTGAAACACGTCATGGATGCGCCATGTGGGAGGGAGTCGGAGGCGGTACGCCACCAGGGATATTACTTGGGTTATCTCGAAGGGTTCTTCCCTTCGAGGAGCTAGTTTCTTGGACGGGTATCGAAGATGAAGGTTTCGGTTCTCAAGCCAGACCTTATCTCCGACTTTCCATGGGGAGAAGTGAGATAAGGAACGTTCCTTCATGATCCGTCGGAATCTTTCATGTGCCGCCAGAGCTTCTTTCCTTCCTTCCTCGATAGGAGATAAGCAATTCTCTAGGGTTGGCAGGAAGGTTTTTCTGATTGGTGGATAGGCCCTAGGTTCGTATCCCATCATCAGGAAGAAAGGGGATTGGTTGGTAGATGAGTGGGTGGAGGAGTTGTGGACAAACTCTGCAAGGGGGAGCAGGGAGGCCCAGGAGTTGGGTTTTCCAGAGCAGAAAATACGCAAGTATGTTTCTAACTCCTGGTTTACCCATTCGGTTTCATCATCGGTCTGGGGATGATAGGCAGTGGAGAGGGCAATATCATATTCGAGGAGGCGAGCCAGTTCCTTGACAAATGCTGACGCAAACTGGGGTCCTTTATCGGCGATGCACTT
Source organism: Pseudoaustroboletus valens (assembly GCA_038089375.1). Lineage (NCBI taxonomy): Eukaryota > Fungi > Basidiomycota > Agaricomycetes > Boletales > Boletaceae > Pseudoaustroboletus > Pseudoaustroboletus valens. Next base: position 3,996 of record JBBPKR010000186.1, on the reverse strand, counting down.
GTTGTGGAGGCCAAATCTGGGGAAGATTCGTTCGAAAAAGAGAGAGGCTACTCCTTCGGCCGTGATGGAGTCGATGCAAGGCAGAAAAAGTGCCCCCTTTGTAAGCCCATGGTTGACCATGACCAGAATCGCAGTGAAACCAGAGGAAATTGGTAGTGAGGTGATAAGATCCAGCGAGATCTGCTGGAAGGGGTGAGTCGAGGAAGATGGGATCGGAAGGAGGGGAGGTCGAGACGGATGGGTGTTGACCTTGTTGGCCTGGCAAGTGGCACAACCGAGGACAAAGCGGCAAACCAGGGAGGAGAGACCAGGCCGCCAGTAGTCTCAAGCGACCAGGTTCTGGGTGCGAAGGACACCAGGGTGTCCCGCAGTGGGCGAGTCATGACAGAGGCGGACAACGTCCAAGCGAAGTGGTTCCGGAACATAGAGGCGACCCTTGTAGTACAAGAGGCCTTGTTCCATTGACCAGTCCAATGCTGATGCTCTGGGAAGGAGGGAGGACCCTTCCGCTAGGCGAGAGAGGGCTGAAGATGCAAGAGAATCAGAGGAAGTGAGCTCAGCAATTTTTGCTGCGATGGCAGTATCCAGAGACTGGACAAAGAGGTGGTTAGGAAGTAGGGTGACATCCACATTATCAGAGGTGGTGTCGACATCGTACCTGCGGGATAGGGCATCAGCTGGTGTCATCTGAGCACCAGGGAGATGGTGGAAGATGAGGTCAAAGTCCATTAGGAAGAATTGCCACTGAGCATGTCATCTGGGCAGTTGCTGAGGTTGATGGAAGTAGGTTAGATTTTTATGGTCAGTGAGCATGGTCACAGGAAGACCTGTTCCTTGGAGGTAGTGTCGCCACTCCTCCAAGGCATGAATGACTGCCAGAAGTTCTCTATCATAGATGTCGTAGTTTCGCTCTGCAGGGGAAAAGGTTTTGGACAGGTAGGCACAGGGTTGGAGATCTCCATTGCTGTTCCTTTGCATGAGTACTGCACCAGAAGCAATGAGGGAGGCGTCTGTCATGACAAAGAATGGTTTTTCAACATCGGACATGTGGAGGAGTGGTTTGGAGAGGAAGGAATGTTTCAGCTGGTCAAAGGATTTCTGACATTCATTAGACCATAGCCAGGGGACTTCTTTCTTGGTGAGGTTGATCAGTGGTTGAGTGACTGCTGAGAAATTAGCAATGAATTTTCAGTAGAAGTTACAGAAGCCAATGAAAGATCAGACTCCCTTCAGAGACTTGGGGGGTTCCCAGTCCTGAATAGCAGTGAGTTTGGCAGGGTCCATATGTAGTTGTCTGGGTTGAATGACCAGTCCGAGGAATTCCACTTTGCTGGAGGCAAAGACACATTTCTCAAGTTTGAAATGAAGGTCATGTTCTCGAGCATGCTGTAGTACCTTCTGTACTCTTTCCCAGTGGAGGTTGAGGTCGTTGCCAGAGTGAATCATGAAGTCATCCATATAAATGATTAACCATCCTTCAGCAAGGAAGTCGCCGAAGATGTCGTTCATCATTGCTTGGAAGGTAGGTGAGGCATTGCAGAAACCAAAGAACATGATGTTGGGTTCAAAGAGGCCAAAGGGGGTGATGAAGGCAGCTTTCCACTGATCTTCCAGCTTGATCAGGACGTTGTTATATCCCCAACAAATGTCTAACTTGGTAAAGAGGGTAGACCCTTTCAGTTTGTCGACAAGATCAGAGATATGGGGAAGTGGATAAGCATTTTTTACCGTGGCCGAGTTGAGATACCTGTAATCCTGACAGGGTCGAAGGGTTCCGTCCTTCTTTGGGACAAAGAAAAAGGGGGAAGCCTGTGGGGACTTGGACAGGGAGATTTTTCCAGACGTTAGGTGTTCGTCAATGAACTCTTTACATGCTAGGAGTTCCTTTGGATTGAGGGAGTAGGCCTTGGCCACCTTGGGAACAAAATCTTCCTTTAGTTCAATGGCATGGTCCCAGGGACGAGATGGGGGTAAGGATGAACCAGTGGGCTTCTCGAAGACATTCTTGTACTCTTCGAGTTCCGTGGGGAGAACAACCCTTTCCTTAGATTGTTCCATTGCTATCTCAGTGGCAATGGTTGTTTTTCGTATGTCTAGATATTGGGAAAGGTAGGGGGTGTCGGAGGAAGGTGGTTCAGGGATGGAGACTACCCTGGTTTTCCAGTTGATAAGAGGGTTGGCCTTTCGAAGCCAGGGGAGTCCTAGTATTACCTTCTCCTTTTCGCATCTTAGGACATAGAATTCTTTCTTTTCTTCAGTGTTTCCTATCTGAAGATTGAGGATGGTCTTGTAGTGGATGATGTCTCCTTTATTGGGCGTTCCATCAACGTTTGAAGTGATGACAAGGACAGTCATCCGGGTGAGGGGGAGGTTGAGTTGAAGGGCAAGATCCCTGTCTACAAAATTACCAGTGGCCCCGCTGTCCACTAGTGCGATTTCTTTGACAATTTGGTGTCCTTCTGTGGTGCAAAGAGTGATGGGCAATTTCATAGATCGTTCTTTGCTACCAGTATTGTACACAGAAGCAATGGTTACTGTTACGTGTGACTGTCACTCGTAACGTGTGACACGACCAGTAGTGTCAAGTGATGTACCAAGGGGTTACGGCGTCAAGCGGTACCCTTCTCTCACTGAGGTGAGCGACGGCTGTAGACGACAGCGGCCGTGGCAGGAAGTCTCCGAGACTTCCTTCGACGCAGGTGGCGTAGGACGGAGTCCTAGAAGCAGACCTGGAGAGGTTCAGCTCTCACTGACAGAGGTTCCCTACCTAGGGATAGGAGCGGCCTTCGACGACGAAGACGGCAACGACGATGAGGAGTCTAAGGCCTGGCTTAGACTGGAGGATGATGTAGAAAGGATCAACCGACAGACTTGAAACTACGTGGTATTGTGTAGATCAAGGTTAGAGATGGAAGTACAGGAGAGAGGGGTTTATATAGGGTATCGTAACGAGTTCAAGCGGAGCTTGAACTAGTTTAGGGCCGGTACTATGAGTCGACGCGAGTCAGAACGAGTCATACCGAGTCAGTGGATATAAAAGGAACTACGAGGCTATGCGTAAGAGAGCATAGCCGAGGAGGGCAGTGTCTGTGATGGGAAACGAGTCATAAATAAGTAGCACTGCCTAAAAGGCAGTGGTCGGCACAGGAGAAGACACGGGAGAAGGTGAGAAACGGAAATATTGGTGCCACTCCGCCGGGGAGCAGTCTTGTGCGAGCGCGGCGTTCCAATCGTCCTCGTCAATGACGGGGGAAAAAGGGGAGGGGGTATCCTCGACCGTAACAATATCACTGACTCATTATGACTTGATAGTGCCTGCCCTACACTAGTTCAAGCTCCACTTGAACTCGTTACGATACCCTATTTAAACCCCTCTCTCTCATACTTGTATCTCTAACCTTGATCTACACAATACCACGTAGTTTCAAGTCTGTTGGTTGATTCTTTCTACCTTATCCTCTAGTCTAAGCTGGGCCTTAGACTTCCTCAATGTCATTGCTGTCCTCATCATTGAGGGCCGCTCCTATCCCTAGGTAGGGAACCTCTGTCAGTGAGAGCTGAACCTCTCCAGGTCTGCTTCTAGGACACCATCCTATGCCACCTGTGTTGAAGGGAGTCTCGGAGACTTCCTGCCATGGCCACTAGTATCTCTAGCTGTCACTCACCTCAGTGAGAGAAGGATACTGCTTGACGCCATAACCCCTTGGTACATCACTTGACACTACTGGTCGTGTCACACGTTATGTGTCATGGTTGATCATAACAAAAGATCAAGGTTATCTTTTCCTAGTGCTCTCCACGCCTAGGTTTCTACTCCCCCTTGTCACCATCCTGTTGCTCTAAGTTGAGCAACACCTCATCGTCATCACGTTGTAAAGTTCCTAATTTGCCTAAGGGATGCTAGGGGATGCAAGATCAGAAGTCCTGAGCAAAATAAGGGTAAGGGGGAGCGAGTATGATCGCCCCAAAAGGGACTCTAAGGGATGGGTAAGTCGA
>JBBPKR010000184.1:0-10007 GCA_038089375.1 Pseudoaustroboletus valens | reverse complement strand
TTACTATGCTACCGATCGGTAGCGCACTCGCCTCGACAGAAAACCTAGAGAAACTCATTCCTGTTTTATTCTCCGTCTCTCTCGACCTATACGATGGGGATACTGGAGAGAATTCTGATGAGACCCGTCCGCAATGTGACCGTGTTGTCATCACATTACGGGGTATTCTGCTCAACCTCCTCCGAAATGCACAGTTCTGGGAGCTACATAATATCCGAGGTCCGTCACTCCGTCGACCGGCTCAATTTTTGACCGAGTCTGAATCCGATTCACAGCTGTGTTTCTGTCATTTGTATTGAGCCTAACCGCATGCCTCTCATCTTCTTGTTCTCCCACCATTGAAGTCGAGTCGCCTCCACCCACCACGGCAGCTGAGACTGAGCTGACTCTTGCGTGCGATGCATACACACTCCTTCTCTATGTGCCTTTCGAGTATCTCAGTCGGCCCGTACGTGCTGAGCTGGTCAAGAGGGCAATAGTTGGAGACGTTCAGATTTGCAGAGTGTTGGAGTCCGCAAACGGGGGAAGATGCCAAAAAAATAAGGACAACATTCACTTGGAGGTGACGCTGGACGATGGGGAGGAATCGAAGGATTGGTTCCGCCGACTGACTTCCGTCAGGGTCTTCTTGCAGCGCATGAGACAGTTTCTGAATACACCCAACCACACCGTGGGTTTGATACATTTGCTCTCATTTGTGCTCGCTGTGCTCATGCAAGATGTGTATGAAAGACTTCATTAGCCTTCGTCAACCATCTGCTCAGCTTTCCATCGTGCATATATTCCCTTTCAGAGGCGCTCACAAATGTCACTCCCGATCTGATACAATCACACGTTGTGTATGTACCGATCTTTTCTCTTCAAGTATATTGACAGAAACCTTAATCTTAGGAGCCTCTTGCGCTCCCAGGAACCGGAGGCGGACGCATCCGCCTCTAGTGTCATATCCACCCTTGTAGCCGCTAGACCGTTTTCGCATCCGAATTCTCAAGAAACTTGGACGCACATCATCGCCCAGTCAAGTGTCCTCAAGCTTATTGAGCGTTTGACAAGCGGTTTTGATTCCGCCAGGTAAGCTCTCCTGATAAGCTCCACACCTTAATCATTGATCAACACTCCGTAGTCTGTCCGTTCGGGTTAAACACTCCCTGAAGACACTTGTTGAGGCTCTGGAATCTGCGCTTTTGTCACACGCACAAAGGTCAAGGGAAAGCAATGCCACAGAGCTAGAGCAGTTCCCTTCGAGTGAACGAATCAACGCATGGTCTCGTATGATGTCACTGACGCGCTGGCTTGGAATGAATCGTGCGTCCATCAAGGGATGCTTGGCTACTATTCCTGACTTCTTTCAGCTCAAGTCGCTTCGATTTCGCTTGGGCTGAAGCTTGCAACATCAACGATTCGCGGCAACAATTTCGCTAGACTAGATCCCGAGACTTGCTCGAGTGTCCTAGGACTCTTGTTTGAGGAGCTCTTGTGTATGCCTGACATCTCGCATCGTGTTCACCTCGATGTTCTGGTGGGTTTCTACGCGGTCAACGGTGGCGACAGGGGCACAGATGGTCCGTTATTTTTCTCCCAAGCTTTTGTCTCGTGTTTCCAACCTTAAATCGATAGTCGAGCATACCATGGACGCTCACGTCGCACAAGCCTCAAAGAAACTGTCTGTCCAGGACTTCTCTCGTTCATTAGATGTCCTTGCAGAAGCAATTGGGGGAAGTGGACTCCGAGCGGGCCAACGTGAGCGCTTAATCCGTCTCGGTAGAGTCATGTTACATGACGCACCGCAAGGTGAACTCTGTCCCATCAGCGAAGTATCCATTTTTTAACGGACATTCCTAGGCACGCTTAAGGTCATCCAGGCCTTCGTGACACGATGCCTCGATCTCTTCGTTGACGGAGAATTTTATGGGGCTCCATCACATATGAAATTGTGCTGCCTGGAATTTATTGCCAGACATTGCTCAGATCGGGTGGGCACTCATCAGCGTGGTTGTGGACAAATCTGCTGACGTTTGATATCAGCCAGCGGCAATTCGCTCCATCGATCTCGGCAGTGTATGGCCACTCCTGCACAGAATGCTGTCTGGTTCCCCAGAGCACGACGCTACGACAGTCTTCTCTATCTTTCATCATATCGTCGCCGTCATCGGTGCATTCATCCGACTGCGACGCGACCTCGTGGTGCACACCCTCCCTCACCTCAGTCTCGTCCTTTGCCAATTGATGATGCTCACACGCAAGATCCGTCCCCAGCTCGGCGCCAAACAGACCAAGATCGTCACAGACACATTTCCGTCGTGGCTATCTGCTTCTCAGCCTCTCTCTTCGGACGATGTGCGCGCACTCGCGCGTCTTCTCACCTCGCTCACTATCAAAACAGTCCCGAGAACGCACGCCTACGGGACGTCGACAACGACAGAATTGTCGCAGAAAGCAGAATCTCTCGCTAAGCCGTTTTCGAAACACGCATCGTATGTCCTCGTCGCGTATGTAGAAGCGTTCAGCGATCCGCTGTGTATCGTTGACGCAGAGACACGGCGGGAGCTCGAGCCGGGGTTGTTTGCGTTGTGTGGGATGGTGGGGGAGCATAGTCGGGACGCTTTGATGCTGTCCACGCTGGATTCAGGCGGGAAGACCATCATGAAATCGCTTTGGAGGGACTATGAAAAGCAGCGGTACGTGGGCAAGGATTGAAGTTGGTTGTGCTGGCGAGGAGGTTTAAATCCATTCAACGAACACATATACTTGTCGAAAGATTTACCTGGCAAATAGGACGTAAAGCAAGGGAATGGCGGATACTGTGCCGTCGTTATGTTGCTTCCAAGGACCCTCGTGGATGACTTTCTGTGCGGATCGAACACAACTACAATAGAAAGCTCGATCAAGACTGCACCACATTTTTCATTCAAACGCTCATCCGCGATCGAGGTAGGCTTTCAGAACCAGGGGACATTATGAACTCCAGCCGCCGCGTGTCCAATAACACCAACACGGACGATGGCGTTCAGGCTTATACGAGTTCTACCACTAGAACCGATGCTTCTACGTCGGCCTGGTGGCCTTGACATACACCTCTCGAAAGAGCTTCTGTTTCTTGGGTGGTGCCCGATCAGGCGTCCAGCCCGCCTCTGCTTTCTCTTCCTTCAATGTCCTTATGAGGTCCAGGAAATCTTCGACCGCCTGGGAAGAGCTCTGGATATGCATTACGATACGAGACCCATTGATTTTGATGGGCTTTTCGAGTGCAGTAGCACGCTCGACGATCTCCCAATACTCCACGCCGATCGTGGACGGATCGTAAAACAACTGTCGGGACCGGCCGCGAGGCGTCATGGGTTCCGACTGGAAAACACAAACCGTTGGACGACGTACAATGCAAGTTTCAGCGGGACTGAGGATCCCGACACCGATGGATTCGAGGCCCTGTTGCATGTGCCTTGCAAGCGCATGAACGCGGGGAAGAAGAGGAAAGTTGTGCGTGAGCGCATAGGCAGCACAACCGACCAGATAGCCTGTTTGCCGCATTCCGCCGCCAAAGAGCTTCCTAAACCATCGTGCCTTGGTGATGAAGGCCTTTGTGCCAACCAGACACGTCCCGGCTGGCGCACCTGTCGAACCGTAATAAACATCGAGAAAGGCCGGAGAGAAGAATGCGTGAGATCTCACCGAGACCCTTGGAAAGGCACAGGCTGACCGAGTCAAAGGGGCCACAGATATCTTTCATGGACAGTCCTGTCTCGACAGCAACATGCCAGATGCGTGCTCCATCGAGGTGCATTATGATGCCTCGTGTGTGGGCATTCTTTGAAATCTCCAAGACGTCCCCTTGAGGAATGATGGTTCCGTTGAGGGTATTCTCCAGGGCAATGACCCGCGTGGGAGCGCTGAAGAAAAGCGAGTCTGATTCCGGCAGGAACACGCGAAGCACGCCTTACTTACACGTGCACGTCCGTGCCAGAGACGATGCGTGGCTCGATGTCTTCCCATGTCAAGTGATGACCTAGTCAGTCAACGCCGTGAGACGATGCCTCCGACGGCCCTTGTTCCGTCTAAACCCACCATTCTCGGGGAAGATGGGAATGCTGTTTGCTTGCGAGTGGAAGGCAGCACCACCAGCCTCCATCCTGACCTTTCGTGAGCTCGTGCGTATGTGATCCCAGGCGCGATACCAACCGATAAATGTGAGCGCGAGCGTCGGTGATAACAGAGTGAGGCGGCTGCTGGAGATGCGTCCGCAGAGCGACCTGGTTGGACATGGTGCCAGAGGGCAAGAACAAACCCGCTTCCTTCCCAGTTATCTTGGCGACGTGCGCCTCGAAGGCGCCAGTGGATTCGTCAAAGTAGACGTCATCACCGAGCGAAGCGCGCAGCGCGTACTCGCTCATCTGTTTCGTTGGGACTGTCGAACAGGGAATGAGCTCACGTCGGATAGTGGACGCCAGTGCATATCTACCTGTGATGGTGTCCGCTACCGGGACTTCGTTTCAAGCGCCAGACGTGCACACTGTTGCGAGGACTCACAGATAAAGGCTCTCGATATCTCTTCGAGCTTGAGTGCATTGTCGGCGCCTTGGTTCTTGGAGAGGACGTCGCACTTGACCTCGTCAAAGAGCTGGGCAAGTCTACAGCCTGGCACGGACGGCATTGCGACAAGAGTAGAATAAGATGACTTGGGAATAAATTTATACGCGTTCGCGGGTCCCCTGTGGAACTTGCACTGGCAGTCCGAGCCATCCCGAGATCGACATTTAGGCGTCTATAATGTGGATTTCATTGCTCGAATCGAGGACATCCCTCGTGCATGGGAGTTCGTGAATGAGGACATCATGCAAAGTCGTAGTATACGCAAACGAGTGAGACAGTGCGACCAGTATGGGTGTATGGGTGTAAAATCTAGGCTAGAAAACAATAAAGAAAGTCCGTCCCTCCCGCAAAACGCCGGCCAAGGCAGCACTGTGAGATAGGATAAAATGGATGGGGAATAGACAACCGTCACCTTCCCCTGGGCCCCCTTTTCTACTAATCGCGCGTCAGGCGAGAGATAGTGAAGACACCAAGGATGACGACGGCAAGAGCGCCTATACTTGCAGGAAGCAACAGGTCCTTGGGAATACCCAATACGAGTTCCTGCTCAGGTGGCATATGGAGCTGGGGAGGCGGGGCCGTAACAGGTGGTTCTGGGACGATTTCTGGCTTCTCAGCTGGCTTCACCTCTTCTTGTGGGGAGGTCAGAGCCTCGGCTGGCTTGGTCTCGTTCTTGTCGCTACCTGCTGCCTCCCAGTGCTTGCCACCTTGGATTAGCAATACAACACGATCTGTGCCCGCCGCACGTGCAATTTTCACAGCATCGGCGATGTCACTATCGGTGGTGATCAATACCGCATCCCCATCAGCATCCGTGTATGACAATGTAAAGTCTCTCGGGTCAGGCCTGCCCTCTGGATCACCATCGTATGAAGTGAAGAACGGATCTGTGCCAAGTTTTCCGGATACGATCTCGCGGAGCATCTCGGCACTGTCGTGCCTAGCTTGGAAACGATGCGTCCGACCACTCGGTGTGTGGAACTTGAAGACATAGGTGCCATCATCGACGGGCATGGTCGAGGATGCGCCCATGATGCTGGGGACATTATGTACACCTTTTTTACGCGGATATGCGTCAAGAACAGACTCATGGTCGTCATCAACAGCAGAAGCAGAGTCATTGGGATGAACTTCTGGATAGGGCGACTGCTGGATACGGGAGAGATGGTGTAGGGAGGTAGAGTGACCGTCTGTGGGAACGTGCGAGCCTGACACCATGGACTCGGTATCGTCATGAGCCCCAATGGAATCGAAGAAGCGGCCCCACATTGGGCCACCCTCCGTGTCAGCACTTTCGCCGGCCGCTTCAGTCCCCATTGCATTCATCTGCTACAAGTCAACACGGGAACAGCATCGATAGAACGTTGCAAACCTGCTCAAGCGTGGCGTACGTGAGTTTGAGTACGTCAACGATAGCCACTAGGCGACCATCGGCTTCCACAACTGGCAGATTGAGGTAATGGCCATCTGTAGAGGGATGGGTGAACAGGAATTGGGTCGGGTGGGCTGTACATACTATGCATTTTTTTGAGCGCTTCATGCACCGTCATCGTTGGGGGTGCAGTGTCAGGATGAGGAGTCATGACACGGATGACGCTGCAAATCCCTGCATCCAAGCCAGCAGCAATAACGCGGAGGACTATGTCCTTGCTTGTAAAGATACCAGCGATCTTGGGATGTACGTTGTCGGACCCTGACGTGTGTTCCATGACGCAAACGGCTGTCACTCTGTGCTCCTTCATCAGCTTTGCGACATCACGAACAGTTGTCTTGGGAGTGACTGTAGCTGGCTGGGTGCGCGAATCCATGACTGTGGTAAGGTCAGGTAACGCGGTCTTCTCACGGAGGGCCTCGACGTATGCAAGCATAGCAGCTGCTTGGGGATTAGAGGCTATACCAGGGCCAAGCTCTGACTGGACGCCTGCAAGAGCACTGTAGAGCTTCTCGGAAGCAGAAGAGCTGCGTTCGACCTTGTTGAGGGCTTCGTGAAATACTTTGGTGATATCGAGTAAGCCGACGACATTCCCTTCCTCGTTGCAAACGGGCTACCAAAACAGAAAGATGAGAGGAATGAAAGGAATGCGTCTAACAATGACTGACGAGATGACGAAAGTGTCTTTGAACCATAAGCTGGAGAGCTTCTGTAGCGCTGGTGGTGTCGCGGGTGACCATGGGATTGCGGGTCATGATATGGCTAACAGGTGTCAAGTGGGGATCAAGGCCCTCTGCGCTAACCTGTTGGGGGTGATCAGCGCGGGGAGGCGCAGGTACGGAAGGAGGACGTACTCTGTATGCCAAGTCCTTGGCTGTGAATATGCCGCTGAGACCTTCATCGTCGTCGACGACAAGAACGCAATCGGTGCGCTTTGCGGCACATAGCTGGCTGGCCTCTGCGACGGTGATGCTTTCTGGAACGGTGAGGGCGGGACTGGGCTTCAGGGCGGCGACGGTCCCCTTGGCTACGGTAGGCTTGGAGTGGCGCTTGCTGCGACCGGTCTGAAAAGTTGTCGAGATGGTGCGCTTCCGGGCGAGCTCAGACTCGATTTTCTTCCGGATCGCCTGAGGAGAGAGAGGATTAGGGAGGACAGGGAGGCAGGAGGATACGGACCTCGTCGCGCTTGGACTGCTTCTTTCTGGTCTCGGAGAGGGAGGGTGCTGAGGAGGTGGACATGGAGGTGGGGGGATGTCTGTGGGGGACGGGAGAGGGAGACCTGTTGGAAGCTGGCGCTGAGTGAGTCGGGACGGGTATGCGCGACATGACTGGCAAATAAAACGAGAAATGAGCCAGCCAATTATATCGCGACCCGCGTCGAAATAAAAAAATAAAAAAATAAAAAAATAAACACTCGCTCGATTGTGTGGTCTTGTTTGTCAAAAACAAGGAAATAAACAGTCTAGGATAACTGACGGAGACAAGTCACTCGACATAGTTCATACGACCCACGACAGCACCGTCCGTCTCGTCGTCCTGCTTTACTCCCTCCTCGGCTCGATCACGCTCCCCGCCCACTTGACCGTGAATTCCCTCGCCTTCCCCCAGACTGTCCCAACAACAGGAGGCACCACAGGATTCGCCAGCGCGGCCGAAATACGTTTATCAGCCTGCGAGACCGCATCCCGTGTGAATACCGATTGGTAGTACCGCTGGCGCAAAAAGTGCGCATAGATTAGCGGCGCGACGAACGAGTTCCGGAACAAAAAGGCCCCAAACAGGACGCGTAAGAAGATAAACAGCTCTGCGAATGCCACCACACGCATCGCGGGGTCATAGTTTGCTGAGGCGCAGACTACGGTCAGTGATCGTACACGCTTGCAGCGAACCACGTACATTTCACCCAGAGCTGCAAACGCTTGGCAAGAGGGTGTGGCTGAGGAGGCCCCCCAGCGGTAGCAGGCGGCCCCGGCGGAAGATACCGGGACATCAACGTCGTGCGCGTGAATGTCAGAGCATGGAAGAGCGAAAACACAAAGTAGGGCAGCAATGCGACTGTACAAACAAACATGACTCAGCAACAATCCGCTCGACCGCCTCGTATATACGAAACTAACCTGTAACCGGCTTGGAACTCCACCAGAACAATGCGAGCACAAAGTATTGCACATTCTAGGCATCCATCTTAGCTCATATCTCCTTCCCGAGTCTATGGACCTACCTCGTCTGTAGCCGCTTTTTTCACGAACGCTAGGTTAGGTTGCGGAGTCTACAACGTCAAGGCGTGAATTAAACCAATATGCGACAAACGGCATCCGTTCTCACCCCAAGGGATTTACTATAAACACGCGGATGTCAGAAAAATGCCACGCCGCAGCCACGCAGGACGAGCGCTACTCACTGGCATACGATCGCATAGCTAACAAGGGCACCCAAGAAGCTCACTGGAGATCGGGGTCAGACTCACCGCACTCGTGAACTGGGCCAGAATATAGCATACCTTTATACCACCAAGCAGAGACAGTCGTAAAGGTGATCCACGCAATAAAGTATCGCAATGCTGCTATTAAAAGTAAGAAATGACCACCTGCCCATAGATAGTGCTGCACACGCAGCCAAGCAAGGACAAGTAGAGAAAGTCAGTGACGGGGTTGGGGAAAGGGAGGGGGGTAGGATTCACCTGAGTCGTCGCCATGAGTGTTGCACACGATGGATTAGAAACAAGATAGACGAGATAGAAATTTTGCTGCGAGGCTGTTGGGCAGGCGAGCTTAAACCCGCCCACCGAACCTTTGCCTGCTGGTGACTTTAGGGCAGGGTCTACACGTAACCCTCGTGGATGCTCAAAGGACACCCGCGGATAAATTCAGGCGTCCCTTCCGGGCCCGAAACCTTCACTCACTCATTCAGACATTCGGACATTGACCAAGTTCCTAATATCATCTTTAGACATCGAGTAGCAGGATTGCAGCGGGACAACTCGTCACCGGCTCCACTGTAGCCCTGACGCTTTCACCTTCTTCTGTTGCTTGCCTTTCTTGTATATTTCCCTTTCAACCACTTTCTTACCCGACGTCTCTATCCGCCGTTCTTTGCCCTGTCTCCTCGGAACATCTTTCCGTGAACTCCCAGTTTCGGCCTCCACGACCTCCGCATCTACATCACTCTCTGCACCCTCCCCAAGGGTCATATCCTCCCACTCTTCTTCCTCTTCCTCGTCCCGTCGTCGTTTCTTCCCCGCACTTGATTTACCGCTCCCGCCGCCAATGTTGATGTTGACACGGGGTGGGACGGCAAAGCCGAACGACTTTCCAACCTTGGCAAGATCGAGACCGTTGATGTCGAATATTTTCTTGAGCGAATAAGAGGCATAGGCCTGAAGATATGACCTGAAACCGTCTCTGGCAGACTGATGCAAAAAATAGTTCTTTTGTAGCAGTTTTTCTAGCTGGAGTATGCAACATCGAAATCAAGTCTGTCGGCGATGCCGCAATGATGGTGGCGTACCTGAGTCTGCACATTGGCGATCCGGCCCACCGGGAAAGTATACTCGTTGAGAGGAACTTTTGCTTCCTTCAGATATCGTAGGAAACCTAGCTCACTTTCCAATAAGAACAACAGACTCTTCCCTACTTTCCCGGCTCGCGCGGTACGTCCCACACGGTGTATGTAATCTCTTGGATCGTCGGGGGGGTCATACTGGATGATCCAATCTACATGAGGGATATCGAGCCCACGGGCGGCAACATCGGTACAGAGCAGGATGCCAGATTCTGCATTAATGAACTCGAAGAATGTGTTGGTACGCCTCTGTTGCTTTTGTTTGCCCTGCATTACCAATGCTCAGTCAAAAACTGGATGCGTGTTAAGAGATGCGTACGTGTAGGTCGAGTACCGGCACATCAATATAATTCAGCAACTCTCCGTGATACTTGACGGAGTTACAGCTGGAAAAGAAGACAATGACCTTCTTCTTCAAGTTCTTTCT
>JBBPKR010000181.1:0-15033 GCA_038089375.1 Pseudoaustroboletus valens | reverse complement strand
TTCTAGGCAGTGCTACTTATTCATGACTCGTTTCTTGTCACAGACACTGCCCTCCTCGGCTATGCTCTCTCACGCATAGCCTCGTAGTTCCTTTTATATCCCTGACTCGATATGACTCGGTATGACTTGTAGTGCCTGCCCTACACTAGTTCAAGCTCCGCTTGAACTCGTTACGATACCCTATTTAAACCTCTCTCTCTCGTATTTGTATCTCTAACCTTGATCTACACAATACCATGTAGTTTCAAGTCCATTGGTTGATTCTTTCTACCTCATCCTCCAGTCTAAGCTGGGCCTTAGACTCCTCAATGTCGTTGCCGTCGTTGTCGTCGAGGACCGCTCCTATCCCTAGGTAGGAAACCTGTGTCAGTGAAAGCTGAACCTCTCCAGGTCTGCTTCTAAGGACTACGTCCTACGCCACCTGCATTGAAGGGAGTCTCGAAGACTTCCTGCCACGGCCGCTGTCGTCTACAGCTGTCGCTCACATCAGTGAGAGAAGGGTACCACTTGATGCCATAACCCCTTGGTACAACACTTGACACTACTGGTCGTGTCACACGTTACGCATCACGGTTGATTGTAACAGGATGAATGGGTTGACGAAATGAATGCAGAGATACCAGATCAAAGATACTAGCTGATACCTGGTAAGGCAAGTCAGCATGGCATTCCAGATGCTAACATCTGTATCTGAATGTGAGCACATGACATGCCCTTGATGATGCATATGCTCATCACCTGACTTGGCATCAATTTCATAGGTGTCGCAAGTGAAACGAAATCACCATTGCTCCAGTATAGCATCAGCAAGCAGAATTACATTCTATTATTATATAAATTTCCAATGAACTCCACAAACATACAGCAAGAAAACTCATCAAGGAAGGTCACATTACTTTGATAACGCTCAGTGAGAATGAAGACTTCACCATCAAACATACATCTGAGGATGACATTGAATCTGTATTCTACATTCTTATCTGGATTATGGTACTCTACAATGGCCCCGGCAGTCAGGAATGAGAGGGGTTCAATTTCAGCAGTTCCTGCCTTGTGGATTGGATGGAGGGAGCTATCAATAACCTCACTGTGGCCCACAATTCCAAGGTGGCCCTAATCACAGAGGCTGATTTTGAGTTTGCAAACCACATCTTGCCTTACTTCAAATCTGTCGCTCCACTTCTCACAAAATGGCACGAATACTTCCAATAAGTAAACTATCATCGAACAAAGGTCAAGTTCAAGCAATGCTTGTTGATTTTAGACAAGTATCTCAAGAAACTGCCTCCAGAGGACGACCCTGGATACCCACGGAAAAAGGTGACCAGTGAACTTCGGACCTCACCACTGCAACTTCATCCCCGTTGGGCTGCTAAGTCTGTTACAATCAACTGTGATGCATAACATGTGACATGACCAGTAGTGTCAAGTGATATACCAAGGGGTTACGACATCAAGTGGTACCCTTCTCTCACTTGATGTGAGTGATGGCTAGGTACACTAGCGGCCATGGCAGGAAGTCTCTGAGACTCCCTTTGATGCAGGTGGCATAGGACGGGGTCCTAGAAGCAGATCTGGAGAGGTTCCCTACCTAGGGATAGGAGCAGCCCTCAATGACGAGGATGGCAATGATGTTGAGGAAGTCTAAGGCCCAGCTTAGACTAGAGGATGATGTAGAAAGAATCAACCAATAGACTTGAAACTATGTGATATTATGTAGATCAAGGTTAGAGATACAAATCTGAGAGAGAGAGGTTTAAATAGGGTATTGTAACAAGTTCAAGCTCCACTTGAACTAGTGTAGGTCAGGCACTATCAAGTCATAATGAGTCAGGGATATAAGAGGAACTACAAGGCTATGTGTAAGAGAGCATAGCCGAGGAGAACAGTGTCTGTGACAAGAAACAAGTCATAAATAAGTGGCACTACCTAGAAGGCAGTGGTCGGCACAGGAGAAGGCAAGAAACGGAAGTATTGATTCCACTCTTCCAGGGAGCAGTCTTGGGCAAGCACAGCATTCCAGTCATCCTCATTGATAATGGGCAAAAAAAGGGAGGGGGTATCCTCGACCATAACAAAGTCGGATTCCAGACACATCCACAAGAGGCAGCGAGACATTCATAGTATGGGTGATAAACCCATGCCCTACAAGCATAGAAGGCGTGATGTGTAAGTAATTGACATCATACTCATGGAGCTTGTTTGTACTTTGTAGCAACTTTGTTTGTGGCGCTGTAATGTACTACTTCAAATTGCAAGAGTTTGCCGAGCAGCGCTACCTTTCACCCTACTCTACCATTCAGTCACAGTGTCTATGGAACCTCCTCAACCTGGGGATAGGAAAAAGTGCCAAGTGGAAGGCAATGATCCCTCAGTGAGTTGGGCCGCAACCCAAGATTCTCAGGTTGCTTGGTCTCATATGTCTAGAGCAGGCACAGGTTCAGGAGGACAGGTGCTCAACTGGAGCACATTGGAGCCGTTTTAGAGGCTCCACAAAAATGCAAGCCACATACTACTCTGGGAGACAACATACCATCAAATCCCCTTGTACCTATGGCACTGGAAGGCAATGCCAAGAAAAGGGTAAGCATCACTTACTCCGTCAGGTTTTTGACTCTGATCATATCTAGAAATTGTTGAAGCAAGAGTTAGCTGCTATGAATACTATGAGCGCCTCCAAGAACCAGGGGACCATAAAGGTAAGTTCTGAAACAAGGTTGAATACTGCTTACATTTTTATCCAGCTGAATGGGGTGTCTAAACCCTGCTTCATGATGAATCATGCTGGCAGTAAATTTAGCTTTCGCAACCTTCCTTGTATCGTCAATCCTGGTTCGCAACCCCAACAGTCCACCTCTGCTTCTACTTGTCAAATCAGTGGGTCGCATCCCCATACAAGCCAGCACAATGCATTAATGTTACAGTCGAGGATACCCCCTCCCCTTTTTCCCCCGTTATTAACAAGGACGACTGGAATGCCGCGCTTGCACAAGACTGCTCCCCAGAGGAGTGGTGAAGCACACAATACCGGAAGGAGGGGCCTAGGGGGACCCTTTGGGAACTAGGGCACGACTGGAGGTAATCGAGGGGTTGAAGGCGAGGACCAAGGCGTCAGAGACGGCGAGGGGACGAGTCGGGTTCAAGACAGAGCCAGTTAAGGCTAGCGAGGAACGGTGATCAAGGTACTATTAACTAGTAGTCAAGATACAAGAGGATAAGATTAAGGAGCTAGTAGGCGACGTAAGGTCTTATATACTGCTAGCTAAGGTGCACGGACCATGTACTGGGACTAGCCCTAAAGTACCCTTAGTAAGGTAGTGACATCATAGATAAGGGGAGCCAATGGCTATAAGAGCTCAGAGGCACGAGGAAGGGGCGAGGAGGTCTAGACTATGATGTCATAGATAAGGAACACATGATGGGGCTGTACACCCATCCTAGGCACGTGACGATACCGGTACTCACGATCATGTGACAAGGGTCACGTGACTATAACGATAGCAATCGGAGGTCAGCGGACGGCGGCAAAAGCCGTAGCAGAGACTGTAAGTTAGGAACCAGCAAATGGTTCGTAACAAGTGGCACCAATACTTCCGTTTCTCGCCATCTCCCGTTCCATCTCCTGTGCCGACCACTGCCTTCTAGACAGTGCTACTTATTCATGACTCGTTTCTTGTCACAGACACTGCCCTCCTCGGCCATGTTCTCTCGCGCATAGCCTCGTAGTTCCTTTTATATCCCTGACTTGATATGACTCGGTATGACTCGTAGTACCTGCCCTATACTAGTTCAAGTGGAGCTTGAACTCGTTACGATACCCTATTTAAACCTCTCTCTCTCGTATTTGTATCTCTAACCTTGATCTACACAATACCACGTAGTTTCAAGTTCATTGGTTGATTCTTTCTACCTCATCCTCCAGTCTAAGCCGGGCCTTAGACTCCTCAATGTCGTTGCCGTCCTCATTGTCAAGGACCGCTCCTAGATAGGGAAACTCTGTCAGTGAGAGCTGAACCTCTCCAGGTCTGCTTCTAGGACACCGTCCTATGCCACCTGTGTCGAAGGGAGTCTCGAAGACTTCCTGCCACGGCCGCTGTCGTCTACAGCCATCGCTCACATCAGTGAGAGAAGGGTACCGCTTGACGCCGTAACCCCTTGGTACAACACTTGACACTACTGGTCGTGTCACACGTTACGCATCACGGTTGATCGTAACAATTAATGCCCGAGCTCATTCAACCATGTGCTGGCAATCCTGCATCCTCTACCCTTCCAGTCTCTTGACCAGCACTTATGACTCTTCCTTGGTTTCGTATGCTTGTCATCATGGATCTCCATGGGCTCAACCATTCGCGCCACACAATATCTCTGGATCTGAGCCAGGCCCAAGCATGTCGGTACCTGCCAACCATGATGATTCTGCCAATGATTTTTTTTTCCACAATCTAGACAAGAATAAGCAATGACAAGGTGCCAACAATGAAGGAGATGGCTCAGGTGATGGTGAGAATGGGGTTGCTGATAACAAATTTCCCAGTACTGAGTGAGATGAAGAGTCAGACAACAAGGATGGGGGTCATCACCAATGTATTCCTGGTATGTGTTTCCATCCTTTGTGTGAACCGAAGATCATACTTCCTTGTACAACCAGGTTTCTGTGGCGAAAAAAGTAAACAGGTTCACCATGCATTCCAATTGTCTGACCATGAGTTTGCATTCTCTCATGATGAAGATGAAGACAATGTGGCCACTTTGCTCGGGCGATCTACTGAAACCCCAAATGCCAATGATGGCTGGTCAGTTCACCATTCATCTTTATGACCTGGCCAGGATTCTTTTCATGATGAAAATGAAGGCGACTCAGTTCCATTGCTACAATGGTCCACTGAAACTCAGAATGTTGATGATACTGCTGATGTTTTAGACAGGCATTAGCGCCAGAATGGATGGCCTTGTGTGCCCGATCCATCTATGCTTATGAACGTATGCAACCAGCATGAGTCAACTGCTCTGCATGAGGAAGATTCAAATGCCCTGGCTGAGCCAATGTCAAGTCATTGTCATTGTCGTTGTCGCTGTTGTTATCGCTGTTGTGCTGTTGATGAAATTGCTCCTCCAAATCAGCTTGGACACTATTCGCCCATTTGGAAGGACTGCTTAGAAGCTACCAAGGTCGAGTGTAGAGCCATTAACACACTATCAAACCCATGGCCCATGCTACAGGTTGATCTTGAGAATTCCATCATGGACTGTTTAACAATGGTCGTCATGGAAAGAAACCGATGTGGAATCTGATTCGAATCAGGTTCATACATGCGTAGCTCAAATAGAGTCGCTGACATGCCTTTACAGGTTATTGGCCAGACAAAAAGATTTATATGGTGCAGATGGTTCGTGACTACCAATAAGCTGCTATTCATACATCTAACACTACTCATGGCAGCTGTACAAAGACATGTCCACATGGCAATCAGAACTGAAGAAAGTAGCTATCATAGCTGTCCCCTGATTTTATGAACTGATGCCCCCCGCCAACACAATGTCCCAATCCAGTTTTGTTCACCTGGAATGCTGCTGCCATGCTCCTCAGGCAATCGATTTTTCTGCAGGATGGTTGCGATGAGAATGTAAGTTTCGTTCCACAAGAGAATAAGTCCTAACCTGTTTATAGGGGAAAATGAAAAATTTCGCCCATCCAGTGCTCAAGAAGATTGTCATCAAGTTTTTTTACACTGGCAGTTATCATGTTGCCCATCACTGCCCCAACAATTTTTGTACTTCCATTCTAAAAGAGTGTCTTGCTGTTGCTTCAACTGCCATGAGTAGTCCATGCGCTTCTGGAATGTCGATTTAACCATTAGACAGCTGAACTGTGTGCTTGACAGTTACTCGCTGAATGGTGCAGGCAGCACATTCCCAAAATTCTCAGCTAAGGCATACTCCTCAATGTACCATGGCATTATCTCACTCATCGAAGCCACAAACCAGGACTGTTATCATGGACCTCACCTTTCTGACCGACTTGCTAGCTGGGCACGGGAGGGCTAGTATGTATATTCAGCAAATGTTATTATTAATATTGATTACTTTCATCTTATCAGGGCCTTATTGCAATGTATTGATAATACAATTCAACAACATGATCATCTGCAGATACTTTTAGATTAGTAATCATGTATTGTTACAGAATTGAATATAATTGCATTTGGCATGTGTGTGAAAATCCCTTTATAGATACTCTTAGACTTTTCCAGAACCATAGAGTTTCATAGACTTCTATGGACTGGTCTACTCTCTCACAGACACTCTCAGACTTCCCAAGAGCCATAGATTTTCACAGACACTCCCAGACTTCCCCAGACTCCCAGACTTCCCCAGACTCCCAGACTTTCCCAGAGCCATAGATTCCCATAGAGCCATAGACTTCCCCAGAGCCATAGATTCCCACAGAGTCCAAGACTTCCCCAGAGCCATAGATTCCCACAGAGCCCCAGACTTACAGTCCCCTAGACTTTGAGCCACTGTACAGAGCTGTCCAGAGCTGTCCAGACTGGACTTGACTGGGGGTCTGGGACACTGTACAGACCTATGTATACAGACCTGTACAGAACAAAGTGATTTGCTGATGTTGGTTCTGAGTGACCTTGTCTTCTGGACCCTGGTATGTCTGAGCTTTACAGTCAAGCTACCATGTAGCTATACTCAACCATTGAACTCTTACCTTCATGCCTTGGGTGAGGTATTTCTTTTCAATGTCAGACATAGCAAACCCTAGGTGGGGTTGTGCACATGCCAACTCGCCAAGCAATGTGTTATAATCAACTGTGATGCATAATGTGTGACATAACCAGTAGTGTCAAGGGATAACCAAGAGGCTATGGCTATAAGTGGTGCCTTACTCTTATGGGTGTGAGCGACAGCTAGGATGACTAGCGGCTGTGGCAGACAGTCACTAGACTATCTTCAATGCAGGTGGTGAAGAGACAAAGCTCTTGGCAGACCTGGGAAGGTTCAGCTTTCACTGACAAGTATCCCTATCTAGGAATGGAGTGGCCCTTGACAATGAGGACAGCAATGATGAAGAGATCTTAAAAGATGAGATTGACATTGAGGAGTCTAAGGCCTGGCTTAGACTAGAAGGTGATTAAGGATAATCAGTGAGACTACTTGAAACTATGTGGTATTGTGTAGATCAAGGTTAAAGATACAAATAGCAGAACAAGAGGCTTAAATACAGTATCCTAACAAGTTCAAGCTCCACTTAAACTAGTATAGGGCAGGCTCTATGAGTCATATCAAATCAGTGATATAAAAGGAGCTATGAGGCTATGTGTAAGAGAACATAGCCAAGGAGGGCAGTGTCTGTGACAAAAAACAAGTCATAAATATTGGCACAGCCTAGACAGCTGTGTCTTTGGGAATAGAAGATAAGGAGAAATGGAAATATATAGCCCATTTAATGGATATGGAGTCCAGGTCAAGCGCAGCATTCCAGTCATCTTCGTTAATGACTGGGGAAAAAGGGAAGGGGATATCCTCGACCATAACATTACCTCCCACATAAGATTGAAGTCCAGCTTCAATTATCCACAGGTCCCTACCTGTCATCGCCAAATTGAGGTCCCCATCCATTGTTGTTGTCACTGGGGGAGAACCCCTATTCAAAGACATTGGGACAGGGGAAGGATGGAATGTAGGATGGTTGTCCACAGTGGTGACATTGGGTAGAACTGTTATATCCCAGAATTTCGATAAGTACAACTCTGTTCTCCGATACACCTCCGGTTGTCGTTCTCACCAACTCTGCTGTGTTTTCACCAACCAACACACCTCCGTGACTCTGGACCTATGTGTCCTATATGATTATTCTCTCCATTCTCTGTACATACACTCTTGACCATGTTTGTACTAGACTCACTTCAGTTTGTCCCCCGAACCTGTGCTTCGCTTAGGAGCACAGCTCTGGTTTGTGTCACCACTGGTTCTGTTCCCCTTACCAATACTTTACTAAAGCTATGCGCTCCATTAGTAATATGCCTCCGGCTCCTCCATATATAAACCCTCTGTAACAGTCGAGCAGTCCTCAGTTCAAATATCAACTAAGTTACCAACTCCTGTCCCCTGCCCATTCCCCTTGAGTCTTGAAGACTCTCTTCTACCTCGTACTAGTCGCAGTATTGTTGTTGTTTGCAATAGCAAGCTCAGCATCTCTGACCCTCCAACCTCCAACCTCCAAAGTTCTGGGGCAAGAACTCCTGCAAGGGCGCACCATATAAGGTGAAGCTGCAGCCCTGTGTGACTTAGCAGTTCTGTCCCCTGGAGTTGCTACTGGAGTTCACGAACTTAACAAGAACACCAGGTACAGTTATGTTGAGTGTGACCTGGGGCCTGGTTCTTGCAGAAAGGGCAGGTGTAGAAGGGACAGTCAATGTAAAAATGTCCCCTATGGTTGCAGATAAAGCAATGTTGGCAAGAGACATGGGTGATACTGGGGATGGTGGTGGTGGAGTAAGGGGGTGGAGCCACCACAGGTTGGACATGATCAGCTACTGGGGAGAGAACATGGAGGGGTAGAGTAGGAGCAGGGTGAAGGCAGTCAATGAGGTGGGAGGTGTCTTCTGAAGTCCCATTTTCCAATGAAGAAGGAGGGTAGGGATAACTGGTGGGGTAGGTTCCTCATTGGTGGCGGGTATGATGTTCCAGGGGGGGTAGCAGGTGGTATGGAGAAGGTGGCGGAGGACTTGACATGGGTGGTGTCAGAGTCAGTGGAGAGATCAGGGATGTCGGAGGTGGGGTCAGAAGACAGGGAGGGACAGCTGGTTTGCTGCTATCTCGGCGAGGATCTAAAGGGCTGACAGAGTGGATTCTATCCACAGGTCTCTCAATGTTGACTTGTTGAATTCCTTCAGGAGTAAATTGAAGTAGATCCTCCAGGAATTCCTGAAAACGTCGGGAGGGGAGGGATTTATTGTCAGGGAGGGATTTGACAATGAGGGAGAGGAAGCAGTAGAGGATAAGATAGTTGAGTTGGGCAATGATGAGGTCAAAGCCTGCATGGTAAAGGGAGTTGAGGAGAGAGCAACAGGTTTCATCAAGGAGGTTGGTGATGATGGCAAGGCATTTGAGGGGGTTGGCAGCAAAGGGATTGTGGTGTTCCTGGATAAAGGAACTTGGTGAGTGCTAGGTGGCCCTGGAGCAAAGGGTGTGAATTCCTATGTATTGCAAGAAGTTAACGATAAGGGCAGTGGATATGGGGTCTGAAGTGAATTCTGGTGTAGTGTGAAGCACCTCCAGGGCTTTTCAGTCCTCAATAAGTGAGGCATAGAGAGTTCATTGAGAAAAGGGGGATAGGGAAGTGAGGGCGGCATGGGTGAAAGAGTAAGAACAGGGGATGATGGCCATAGAGGAGCAAGAGTGGTTTGAGCTCCACTACAATTTGTTTGTCTTTTTATATGCCAGTAAAATTGTCTTCGCATTAGTAAGATGGTGTTCGGGTTCCCATGTTCTTTCTGAAGCTGGATAACTGGTCCAGTGCACCAAGTATTGCCTTTGATTTGGAAGTCCTCAGTGATTAATAATGGATTCAATGATGAATTCTTTCTCTGATCCAATTAGTTCCAGTGGCAGTTGGATAAAGTTTGGGCCATGTTCCAGGGTTTCTTTATAGGAGGAGAGGAGGAAAGCATGGAAAACATTGTGAATTTTCCATTGAGGAGAAAGTTTGAGATAAAAGGCCACAGAAGAGACTACTTGGGTAATCTCTAATGGTCCAACTTGTTTAGGAGAGAGTTTTCAATTAGGGACTTGGAGTTTCAGGTTTTTGGCATTGAGCCAAATCTTATCTCCAATGTTCCAAGGTTTGAATTTGAAGAAAACTTGTTTCTTTATTTTTTGTTGGGCGATTTGGTGAGCAGCTTCCACTTCTTTTCAAGCAGTTTCAAGAAGGGAGATACATTGTTCAAGGGCAGGAATATACTTTTTTCCAAGGGGGGGATAGGAATGGGGTTTGTATTCATAGAGGAGAGAAAAAAGGGTTTGGTTGGTGGAAGAGTGGGTAGTGGAGTTGTGGGAGAACTCTGCCTAGGGGAGTAGGTCCAGCCGTTTGAGAGGTTGTCCCTGGCAGAAGATGCAGAGGTAGGTTTCTAACTCCTGGTTGTATTGCTCTGTTTGTCCATCCATTTGAAGATGGTAAGCAGTAAAGAGGTTTAAATCATAGCCCACAAGTTTGGCAAGTTCTCTGGTGAAGGCAGAGGCAAATTGGGGTCCTTGGTCAGAGATTATTTTGTCGTGGAGACCAAAGTGTTTAAAGACATTGTGAAAGAAAAAATCAGCAATACCAGCAGCATCAATGGTTTTAGAGCAGGGAGTGAAGCAGCTTCTTTCCTTCATACCAAGTGGCACCCCCACTAGGACCCTGAAAACTTTCAGTAATGAAGAGAAGACAAAAGAACAAGCTAACAAGGCCAGCAGACCCCAACTGACCTATCAACTCTCTCCTACAAAACCCCTGTGGATTGCCACTGGCACCAAATGGCCCTAAGCACTGGAAAGTACCCACCAAGAGACTCAGAGGACCTGAACAACCAGTCTCCCATGCCAACAGCACCCTTGTAAAGGGTAACCTGATGATCCGCTCAGACCCTGGGCCTCATGATGACATCTGAAATCAAACTTCAAAACAAACATGTGGTAAAAGATGCAAAAGAAGGTATTATGTATCTAGAAAAAGCCCTTCTATGCCCAGTCAGCAAAACCCTCACTCTGGAATGTCTCACAGACACCCTTTTCCACATCATGCAAATCAAAGCCATCCTCCCCCTGACTGTCATTGAGGCCATTTAAGCAGAGGTGATATCAAAAACAGCAACCTCAGTAATCTCCCACGTCAAAGAAACTGTTGCCAAAGAAATAGCAAAACACATGACTGCTGCCATCTCTTCTCAAGTCACATTGATCCTTCAGGCAACCAAACACATCAATATTGTATCTGAGAAGCTCTGCCCACTTGCCATCCAAGAACCAAATTTGTCAAAGTCCTACAGTGATGCAGTCAAGAAAAATAATCCAATTCAAAACTCCAATCATCATGTCATGGCAGCAGTGGCCAGAGCCAGCATCTGTGACTGTCAGATTCTTCTGGACCCCCTACCTGGTTACTCACTCTATGATATAAACAACTCCACTGAATCAATTGCAAACATGATCAAGAAATCCATCAACAGCGCAACTCTCTTGGATGCAGACAACCAGGATGTTGAAGTGAAAGCAGTCCTGTGCTTGAAAAACAGAGGTCTGATACTTGAGCTCAACACAGCCTGAGCAGTCAAATGGCTCCAATATGGTGGGGGCTTGGAATATTTTATTGAAGGCCTCAACACACCCACATTCATTAGATGTCAAAACTATCAAATCATTGTCCACTTCCTCCCTGTCTTTACCCCCATCTGTTACACGAAGCGGCATTCTGAGTCTTAGACCAAGGAGGAATCGCTTACGAAGAGTCCGCTCCTTGAAGTTCAAAGACAGGAGAAAAGGATCTCGATATCCAGACACACAGCTGGAGCTCTCAAAGGACTAGAACAATGCTTGATTGTGCAGAACTAGCTAAAGAACACCATCGTACTGTTACTGGTATTTAAGGATCAACCTTTTGTGCACAGACCAAGCTGTGTAATAGTAGTGAGGGAGAGGAAGACAATTTGGGACAGAAAGATAAAGAGATAAGAAGATAAGCGGATAAGGAGATAATGACTCATGTTGAATGAGTTGTGCTAGATGGGGCAAACTCGGAGGGAGATAAGGAACAAGGTGTGACAGACCTCCTCCTATCAAGTAAGAGAGAGTAACCGAGGATGATCTAGAGTCAGGGAATAATGAAAAGGAACAAAGGAAATAATGTCCAACGATGACAATGGCAGGTTAAGAGCATTCTCCAGGGCAACTGTAACACCATCCATGACACTGAATGGCTTTAAACAGTAGAAGTGAAAAACAGACTGGACAAAGAAACCATTGAATGGGCGAGATGGATTAAACAAATAGATCAACAAAAGGATAACCAATGCCTCACTCACACTATGTTTTACCTCACTGACCCTGCCACTGCTAACATTCTCATTAGAGACAGGACCTATATCTGCAAAGACAAGCTCCAGTCTCACAAAGAAAGGAAGGAACTGATATACTGCTTCAAATGCCAAGAGTGGGGCCATATAGTGAAGAACTGCAAACACAACCACGACACCTGTGCCAACTGTGGTGACAAACACCGCATCAACCAATGCACAACCCAAAAACATCACTGTGTCAACTGTGATGTCAATGGCCACAGAAGCTGTGATCCCAGCTGCCCCATCTATATCATCAAATGTGTTGAACTAGGCGCAAGATACCCTGAGAACTCCATGCCTTTCTTCCCTACCACTGAACTGTGGACTCACACCTCTCTTCCCCCCAGAGCTGCTCCAGCACCAACACAAGCAATCAGGCAACAGAACCCCACTCATGAACAACAGGCCCCAATGCATTAAACCATGCTAACATCCTTCAGTGGCCCATGCACCTGAGGCGGCCACTCAACAAGAAGAAGCCCTGCCCCACACATGACTACTGTTATGCTCAACCATGATGTGTAACACATGACATGACCAGTAGTGTCAAGAGATAACCAAGAGGCTATGACAATAAGCAGTGCCTTACTCTCATGGGTGTGAGTGATGGCTAGGATGTCTAGCGGCCATGGCAGATAGTCACCAGACTATCTTCAACACAGATGGTGAAGAGGTGAAGCTCTCGGCAGTCCTGGGAAGATTCAGCTTCCACTGACAAGTATCCCAACTTAGAAATGGAGTGGCCCTTGATGATGAGGATGGCAATGACGAAGAGATCTCAGAAGGTGAGATCAACATTGAGGAGTCTAAGGCCCAGCTTAGACTAGAGAGTGATTAGGAATAATCAGTGAGGCTTCTTGAAACTATGTGGTATTGTGTAGATCAAGGTTAGAGATATAAATAGCAGAACAAGAGGCTTAAATACTGTATTATAACGAGTTCAAGCGGAGCTTGAACTAGTATAGGGCAGGCACTATGAGTCATACTGAGTCAGGGATATAAAAGGAACTATGAGGCTATGTGTAAGAGAACATAGCCAAGGAGGGCAGTGTCTGTAACAAGAAACAAGTCATAAATAGTGACATAGCTTTAGAAGGCTATGTCTTCAGGAATCAGAGATAGAGAGAAATGGAAATACATAGCCCACTCAGTGGGCAAGGAGTCTAGGTTGAGTGCAGCATTCCAGTCATCTTCATTGATGACTGGGAAAAAAGGGGAGGGGGTGTCCTCAACCATAACAACTACCAGAATCAGCACTAATGCTGCAATCACTCAAATGCCAACCACCACCTGCACCTGCACCACATCATCCCAGCTGAGAACACCAATAGCAAACTCTGACATCATGACCTACTTCACCCTGATCCAATGAATCACACAACTGCACCCACCACATCACTTAGAATATGGCAACAAAACATGAATGCTTCCCATGTTGCCCAACTCCACCTCATCAACACAACCACTCCTAAAGACTGGGACATCCTCACCCTACAAGAACCATACATCAACAACCTCAGCAACACTTACTCAAACTGAAAATACCATATCCTATATCCAGTGCCAAGATATGACTCAAGTAATGTAAAATACCACGCGTCCACACTAATCTCAACAGAGCTAGACACAAACAACTGGATACAACTGCCCTTTCCCTCACCAGACATCATAGCAGTGAGAATCAAGAGCATCAATGGAAGCTACATCCTCTTTAATATCTACAATGACTGTTACAATGATTACTCGACAGATGCACTACAATGTTACCTCGAAGAAAACATAACATGCATCAGACCAACCAAAAACAATCACATGATGTGGTTAGGCAATTTCAACAGACACCACCCCCTCTGGGAAAATGAATGCAATGCACATCTACTTACAAACCACTACCTAGAAGCCACCCAATCACTCATAATGCTCCTTGCTGAGTATGAAATGATCCAGACACTGCTGCAAGGGATGCCCACACTACAGGCCCTGACAAAAAAAAACTGGACAAGGCCGTACAATGTATTCATATCAGACTCTGCAACTGAGCAGATGACACAATATCATACAGAACCCAGAGCTCAAGGTACGTGTACAGATCATATTCCCATTAGAACTACATTAGAACTACCAACCAAACACACAACAACTCCTCAAACCCACAACTACAATGATGTGGACTGGAAAAAATTCAACGAAATGCTAAATACTAAGCTTGATACCCTTCCCTCCAACAGCCCAATCACCACTGAGGTAGAATACCAATCCACAGTGAAATGTGTATCAGATGCCATCCAAACCACAATCAAACTACATGTTCCTCTATCCTGACCCTCACCACATGCAAAACAATGGTGGGACCAGGACCTCACCATCATGAGGAAGAAAGTATTGAAACTTGCAGCCATGTCACACAGAACACATGCTCTAGAAGACCACCCATCACATGAAGAACACTGCATCACATGAAACCAATACAGCGAAGCCATCAAAACAGCCAAAAGAACACACTAGATGGACTGGTTAGAGAATATGAAGAGTGACAAGATCTGGATTGCAAACAAATATATCAATGCCCTACCCAGTGATGGAGGATCCTCCTGAATACCCACACTCAAGTCAAAAGACATCGCTGGCAACACTCACCTTGTGGAAACAAATGAAGAAAAAAGTGCAACACTAGCTAAGTCCTTTTTTCCCCCCCACCCCCAGAATCATCTGTGCTGTCTGAACATGAATACCCAAATACAGTAAACAACCCTGGATCCATTACCACTGAACAGATTGAAAGAGCCATCAACAAGCTCTCCCCTCTCAAAGCAAGAGGATCTGATGGAGTCTGCAACATTGTATTCAAATGATGCAAAAAACTGCTTGTCCCCCAACTGCTCTGCCTCTTCCGTGCAACCCTATCACTGCAAACCTACTATTA
>JBBPKR010000179.1:0-15077 GCA_038089375.1 Pseudoaustroboletus valens | reverse complement strand
CAATGACGGGGTAGCGGAGGAATCACTGGCGACTGCGGGAGGGGGGACGGGATGAGATCCCCGTCGGCGGTAGGCACGATGTACCACAGGAGGAGTTGCGGGAGGTATGGTGGCAGAGGACTCGACATGCGTGGCGTCGGAGTCGGTGTCGAGGGCCAGGATGGAGGAGGAGGAGGAGGATAAGGAATTGGAGGGTGAGGGGATAGGGGTAGCCTGCTCGCCGCTACCGTTGCCAGCAACTGTAGAGCAGATGGAGTTGACTCCATCCAAAGGTCCCGCAAGGTTGGCTCGTCGAACTCCTCCAGGACCAAGTTGAAAAAGGTCCTCCAGGAATTCCTGAAAATGCCGGGAGGGAAGTGATTCGTTGTTGATGAAGGATTCGACAATTGGGGAGAGGAGATGGTGGAGGAGGGGGAGTTCGAGTTGGGCGATTGAGAGATCAAACCCTGCGTCGAAGAGGGCATCAAGGAACACGACTCTAAGTTCAGAGATGACATTGGTAATGATGGGGAGGGTGTTGGTGGTGTCAGAGACGTAGGGGTTGGTGTGCTCAGTGACAAAGACACTTGGCAAGTGCCAGGCGGCCCGGGAGAAAAGGGATCGAAGTCCCACAAGTTGGAGATAGGAGCTGACAAGCGACATGATGATGGGGTCCGAAGTGAACTCTGAAGTGGTGTGTAGCGCAACCAAGGCTTCTCGGTCTTCGACAAGCGAGGCATAGAGGACTCGACGGGAGGATGGGGTAAGGGAGGCGAGTGTGGCATGGACAGACGGGTAAGAATGGGGGATGATGGCCATAGAGGATCAAGAGTGGTTTGAACTCCGCTACAATTTGTTCACCTTTTTATATGCCAGTAAAATTGTCTTGGCATTTGTAAGGTGGCATTCGGGTTCCCACATTCTTTCTGAAGCTGGATAGCCGGTCCAGTGCACGAGATACTGCCTCCGTGATGGAGATCCGCGGTGATTGATAATGGATTCCATGGTAAATTCTTCTTCCGATCCGATGAGTTCAGGTGGAGGTTGGGAGAAGTTGGGTCCATGTTCCGGGGTCTCGTTATAGGAGGAGAGGAGGGATGCATGGAAGACATCATGGATCTTCCATTGGGGAGGAAGTTTGAGTCGAAATGCCACGGAAGACACTACCTGAGTGATCTCAAGTGGTCCGACACATTTAGGGGAGAGTTTGCAGTTGGGAACTTGGAGCTTCAGGTTCTTGGCGTCAAGCCAGACCTTATCTCCGATGTTCCAGGGTTTGAATCAAGAGAAGACTCGCTCTTTCATTTTAAGTTGAGCGAGTTGGTGAGAGGCTTCTGCTTCTTTTTGAGCCATTTCGAGAAGAGAGAGGCGCTGCTCAAGGGCAGGGATATAAGTTTTGCCGAGTGGGGGATAAGATCGTGGTTCAAATCCATAGAGGAGGGAGAACAGAGATTTGTTGGTGGAGGAGTGAACGGCGGAGTTATGGGAAAACTCGGCCCAGGGAAGTAGATCAAGCCATTTCATGGGTTGAGTTTGGCAGAAGATGTGGAGATAGGTTTCTAACTCCTGGTTATAACGCTCGGTTTGTCCATCCGACTGGGGATGGTAGGCGGTAGAGAGGGCTAAATCGTATCCAGCGAGTTTAGTGAGCTCTCTGGCGAAGGCAGAGGCAAATTGTGGGCCACGATCAGAGATAAGTTTGTCGTGGAGACCGAAGCGTTTGAAAACATGGTGGAAAAAGAGATTGGTGATGCCGGCAGCGTCGATGGTTTTGGAGCAAGGGGCGAGAATTACCCCCTTACTGAGGCCATGGTTGACCATGACCATAATAGAATCATGGCCGCGGATGGGGGGAAGGTCGGTGATGAGATCCACTGAAAGGTGGGCGAACGGGCGGGAGGTGTGCACGGCCAGCGGCACGGAGGGGGAAATGGTGGGGTGGGTTTGCATTTTATTAGCCTGGCAAACCGCACAGCCAGCGACATCTTTCCGGACAAAGGTAGCCATACCAGGCCACCAGTAGTCCTTGGAGAGGAGGGCGAGGATGCGGAGATGGCCACCATGACCACCAGAGGGAGAGCCATGAGCATCCTTGACCAGGCGAGGACGGGCAGGGTCGGGGACATATAGTCGGGAGCGAAAATAGAGCCGGCCGTCTGTGTAAGACCAGTCCGCGGGGGACAAGCGGAGGGGTAGGGAAGGGGAATCAGAATGGAGTTCCGCTAGATAGGTGAGGACGAGGGGGTAGGACGGGGAGGAGTCTTTTATCTGCTCCACTAACGAGAGGTCAATGGAATTGATCTGATGTGCAAAGGCATCATCAGGGAGTAACTGGACATCTGCGTTGTCAGAGGAGGTGTCCACGGAATCCTTCCGGGATAAGGCATCCGCGGGGCCCATCTGGGTACCCAGGACGGCACGATAGGACAAATCGAAGTCCTGGAGGAACAGGAGCCAGTGCGCCTGGCGCCGGGAGAGTTTACGGGGGTCTTTGAAGTAGGTGAGGTTCTTATGATCTGTAAGAACCGTGACAGGATGGGCGGAACCCATCAGGTATTGCCGCCATTCTTCAAGACTGTGGATGACTGTGAGGAGTTCGCAATCATAGATGTCGTAGTTCCGCTCCACCGGGGAGAAGGATTGGGAGAGGTATCCACACGGGTGGAGATCTCCGTTGGAGTCGGGTTGCATCAGCACCCCTCCGGAGGCTGTCAAGGAAGCGTCCGTCATGAGGGTGAAGGGTTTGGAAGTGTCCGGGAAAGCCAATACTGGCTTGGACAAGAAGGCCTGACGAAGTGACGCTACAGCAGAGTCACAGGCCAGGGACCAGGCGAAGGAAACACTCTTCTTCGTGAGGTCGATGAGAGGTCGCATGATGTCTGAGAAGGACAGGATGAAGCGATGGTAGAAGTTACAGAAGCTGAGGAATGACCGGACTTCTTTAACGGAGGAGAACGGGACGGACCAGTCCACGATGGCTTTGAGTTTGGTAGGATCCATTTTTACTCCCTCGCCACTGACAACCATTCCGAGATATTCCACTTCCTTGGCCGAGAAGGTGCACTTCTCGAGTTTAAGATACATGGAGAGTTCGCGGATGCGCTGGAGGACCTTGCGCACATGTTCTTCGTGGAGGGAAGGGTCAGTGATGGAGTGGATGAGGAGGTCGTCCATATAAATGATCAACCATCCTTCAGCAATGTAATCGCCGAAGTGATCATTCATGAAGCATTGGAATGTCGCCGGCGAATTACACATGCTGAAGAACATGACATTCAGCTCGAAGAGGCCGAGAGAAGTGATGAATGCCGCCTTCCAACGGTCTTCCTCTTTGATCAAGATGTTGTTGTAGCCCCAGTGAACGTCAAACTTGGTGAAAAGGGAAGAACCCTTAAGTTTGTCGATAAGGTCAGAGATGAGGGGGAGGGGATACACGTTCTTGATCGTGTGGGAGTTAAGGTAGCGGTAGTCCTGGCAAGGGCGAAGCTTCTTGCCGTCCTTCTTTTGGACAAAGAAGAAGGGGGATGCCTGTGGGGATTTGGAAGGGGAAATCTTTCCAGATTTCAAGTTTTCATCAACAAATTCTTGGCAGGCCTTGAGTTCGGCCGGGTTAAGGGGATAGTTCTTCGCTCTCTTCGGGACAAAAGAGTCGGAGAGTTCGATCGTATGATCATATGGTCTGGACAGGGGTAGTTTGGTGGTTCCTTCTTCGGAAAACACGTCGGAGAAGGAGGAGTAGGCGTCAGGGAGGGTAACCGCCTCCGAGCCAGCCTGCTGGGCAATAGTGGTGGACAATGTAGTCCGAGCCAACTCCACAAACGGTGGAGAACCAGGAGCGTTCAACATAGAACGTCTGAGGAGTCCTTTACGATTTAGAGGCGTCGAGTAGCGTAAATATTTGTTGTAAAGGCTCCGAGAGATGTCGGCTTCCTCCCCTTTACCAAGGAAATTGGTGAGGTAGTGTTGATGATGAGACCGGGGATGATCATCCCAAGTGTTGTCGTAGTCTTCTGGGGAAAGCTCCACTTTCCCGTCCCACCATGAGATCTTGGGGTTCATAGATCTCAGCCAAGGGAGGCCTAGAAGAAGGTCATCCTTGCCCTGTCCAAGGACAAGGAACATTCATTGTTCCATGATGCCGCCATAGTCAATGACTAGTCGAGCTTTATGGGTGATGTCACCAGCTTTGTTGAGAGTACTGTCAACATTCTGGGCTTTAACGGGTCAAGGAAGAGGGGAAGTGGGGATGTGATGTTGATCGATGATGCGACAATTGATGAAGCATCCAGTAGCTCCACTATCGATCAATGCGGTAATGCCAACGTTTTGCTCCGGATTCTTGCTGGAAATAATGGTGACTGGAAGGCAAATAGAACTAGCCTTCATTCCAGCAATAAATACAGGAGCAATTGTAACCAAGGGTCCAGACGCCGGTCCTGGCCCTCCGTCTAAAAATCCTTTCCGGTTTGGACGAGATCTGAGGCATCATCTTCAAGAAGATGAATGTCTTCGACTTCGTACACCATCCTAGGATCGTCTTCATGGGCTTCCCAGATAGAGTTCCCGTCTTCGTCTTTGGCAGGATCGAACACAGCGTCGATCGCTTTGATGAGTTGTGCCTTGTCATAACCTTTAGACTTGGCAATCATGTTGTATGGGTCTATGTTGACCACGACGTCCTTTGGGGTAGAAGGTGGAGTGGTAGTCTGTACCATCTGTACTTGGACTGTCGAGGTCGAAGTCCGCTTCTTAACGTTGGGGGTATATGCTGGGTGACGTTTGGTAGAACATCCTTGCTTCTTACAGATGAAGCATCTCCTTTCTCGGAATAGACGGGCTCGCTCCTCAGATGCAAGAGTGAGGCGATCTATATCCATGGTGTTGGGATCCTGTCGGGGGGAGGGTCCTCCATAAGAGGTATGAGGTCCGCGTCAGAGTAACCGGATTCATTTGAGTCCTCCTTCGATCTCAGATGCTTTGGTGAAGAGTTCCTCAATGGTTTTAGCAGTTTTGAGGATCCCGGAGAGAGTGAGTTGCTCCACGATCTTGCTATCTAAACCTCTGAGGAACCACTCAGAGAGGGTGTGAACGTTGGTGATCTGAGAACAGGTGGAGAGGAGGGAAAAGTTGGAGATGAACGTTTCGAATCCTTTGGGGTCATGGGTATCCTGGTTTAGGGATCCAAGTTCGACCCAGGCTTGGGAGGCTGAGTCGTATGGGGAGAAGGTTGTCAAGAAAGAGTCACTGATCTTCTTGAGGGTAAACTGGTTGTCAGGCACTTTGTCAACGACGATCTTGGTGAGCCAAGACTCAGCAAAGGCTTTTCCATGGCCTTTGGTCATACGGTTGAGGAGTACCACCACCTTGGTGGACTCCACCCAGTGGGTGTGAAGAGCAAGGTAAGCTCTCATTGCTAGCAGCCATCTGGTAGCGTCCTGCGGCTCGCCGGAAAACTCTTCGGGGAGGGCAGCTTTGATTTCCGTAGTCATCGTGGTAGGAATGGGGATGGGTATGGGTTCGTCGATATCCTCGGGAGGTATAGGATGTGATGCTGCGAGGGTTCCTAAAGCAGTGGAGAGGGCAGAGCTGATACAATCTCTGTCGTTCTCATTTAATGGGGGAAGGGTAGAATCTTCTTCTCTGTCTTCTTTGTTGCCTAGTTCTTCCTCAGGTGGAGGTAGCTCTGAGGCAGGGGCACAAGGAGTGGACTGGTTGGATGGAAGAGAGGAAGAGTGGGGACGAGGGGAGGATTGAAAGGGATTTTCCCATGGAAGAGCAGAGGGGTTGGTAGATCCTGCTCCAGAGATTCGACGAGACGTGATGACGACGAGGTATTGCTCAACTTAGAGCAATGATGACGAGGAGGGGAGTAGAAACCTAGGCGTGGAGAGCACTAGGAAAAGATAACCTTGATCTTTTGTTACATGTGACCATCACGCGTAACATGTGACACGACCAGTAGTGTCAAGTGATGTACCAAGGGGTTACGGCGTCAAGCGGTACCCTTCTCTCACTGATGTGAGCAATGGCTGTAGACGACAGTGGCCGTGGCAGGAAGTCTCCGAGACTCCCTTTGACGCAGGTGGCGTAGGACGAAGTCCTAGAAGCAGACCTGGAGAGGTTCAGCTCTCACTGACAGAGGTTCCCTACCTAGGGATAGGAGCAGTCCTCGACGACAAGGACAGCAACGACGTTGAGGAGTCTAAGACCCGGCTTAGACTGGAGGATGAGGTAGAAAGAATCAACCAACGGACTTGAAACTACGTGGTATTGTGTAGATCAAGGTTAGAGATACAAATATGAGAGAGAGAGGCTTATATACGGTATCATAACGAGTTCAAGCGGAGCTTGAACTAGTATAGGGCAGGCACTATCGAGTCATAATGAGTCAGTGATATAAAAGGAACTACAAGGCTATGCGCGAGAGAGCATAGCCGAGGAGGGCAGTGTCTGTTGACAAGAAACGAGTCGTAAATAAGTAACACTGCCTAGAAGGCAGTGGTCGGCACAGGAGACGGCGAGAAACGGAAGTATTGATGCCACTCCGCCAGGGAGCAGTCTTGTGCGAGCGCGGCATTCCAGTCGTCTTCGTTAATAACGGGGGAAAAAGGGGAGGGGGTATCTTCGACCATAACACGTCTGGACCCTCGGTTACAATTGCTCCTGTATTTATAGCTGGAATGAAGGCTAGTTCTATTTGCCTTCCAGTCACCATCATTTCCAGCAAGAATCCAGAGCAAAATGTTGGCATCACCGCCTTGCTCAACAGTGGAGCAATAAGATGCTTCATCAATTGTTGCATCATCAAACAACACCACATTCCCACTTCCCCTCTTCCCTGACCAGTTAAAGCCCAGAATGTTGACGGTAATGATATTGAGCTCAGTCCAAAGTAAAGGAATGACTGAATTATGTACCTAATGATATTGAGCTAGGTACATGGTTAGTGATTAGGTGGTAACAAGTGTTAATGAGTGCATACCTCAGTCAAGAGTAAAGGAACAACTGAGGGATGCACGCCGCATGCCAATATGCTGTAAGTAACGAGCGTGCGTGGGAATAATGCACTGAAAAAGGTAAGCTAGTTGTATGTACTGTATCATATCTCAACACTCCCCCTCAACTAGCGTCAGTCCGTGTTTGTAATCCAAGTAGACGTACTAAGTGTCTGTGTGTGTCTGTAGATAGTCCCTTGGTAAAAATGTCTGCGATGTTTTCGGCCAATGCGACATGTTGCGGAGTGATTTCCTTTTGCTCAATCTCGTCCTTGATCCAAAAATAAGAGAGTTGAATGTGGCGCGTCCTTGTAGACATCTCGTCCGGTGTGGTTAGGATACGGATTGCGGCTGTGTTGTTGACATGTAGCACGGTCGGAAGAGTCTGCATGAATCCAAGTTCGATAAGGAGGTGGTGGAGCCAAAGGATTTTGTGCCCGACATGGGTGGCTGCGTAGTATTCGGCCTCACCTGTGGACAGCGCGGTGGCGGTTTGCTTTTTGGCTGACCATGAGAAAATTCCAGTGCTGAGCATGACTACATAGCCAGACACTGAGTGGGCATTGTCTGGCGAGTTTGCGAAGTCAGCGTCGCTGAAAGCGTGGGGAGTGATTATGTCACCAGCGAGCTTGCCTCCAAGGGAAAGAACGAGGTCCCGCATGCTTTTGAGATAGTGGAAGATATGCTTGATGGCAGTCCAGTGTGTGCATCCTGGGTCAGCTGCGAATTGTGCAGCTTGCTGTACAGCGTGAGCAATGTCGGGCCGCGTCATGATAGCACAGTGGTTGAGTGCTCCAACAGCGTTTTAATAGGGTGTGCTGTGCATTTCATGTGCTTCGTCAGCCGTGAATGGACAGTGTTGGCGTGATAGATGCAGGCCTGGTTGCCCTGGAGTTGTGACTGGATTTGCTGACTCGAGACCATATGCGCTGACCATAGAGTCAATGTATTGTCGATGGGAGAGGGAAATAGTCTGAGCGGCATGATTTCAGATTACTTCAACACCAAGAATGTGACAAATTTCTCCTTGGTCTTTGAAAGAGACATGTGCGCTGAACTCGGTTTTGAGTCGTTTGAGCTCGTCCAGCGTCGATACATAAAGCCTGAGGTCATCAACATGAGATGCAATGATGCAGATTCCAGTTGCACAGCGACGGATGAAGACACAGTGATCAGTGGAGCAGACAGTGAATCCTATTTTGGTTAGAATGGACTTTAATTTCTGGTACCAAAGGAATCCTGATTGTCATAGTCTGTATAATGCCTTGAAGAGAAGCCATACAAGATGCTCTTTTCCTTTCGCTTCAAATCCAGTCAGCTGTTTGATGTATGCTGGCTGATTGTCTGGCATCTCGCTATTTAGGAAAGCTGAATCAACGTCGATGACATGAATTTCCCAATCGAGGGCAGCTGCGATTGCATATAGAAGGCAAATGGATTCAATTCTTGCAACAGGTGCAAAGGTCTCACCAAAATCAACTCCAGGTTTTTGAGTGAATCCATGTGTGACTAATCTGGCTTTATAGTGTGTAATACGCCCAGCTTCATCATGTTTGATGTGGTACACCCATTTTGTGTCGATGGCATCATGATCGGGTGGGAGTTCCACTAGTTGGTAGGTACCTGTTACGGTCGAGGATACCCCCTCCCTTTTTTCCCCCATCATTGACAAGGACGACTGGAATGCCGCGCTCGCACAAGACTGCTCTCCGGCAGAGTGGCACCAATACTTCCATTTCTTGCCGTCTCCCGTTCCGTCTCCTGTGCTGACCACTGCCTTCTAGGCAGTGCTACTTATCTATGACTCGTTTCTTGTCACAGACACTGCCCTCCTTGGCTATGCTCTCTCATGCATAGCCTCGTAGTTCCTTTTATATCCACTGACTCGGTATGACTTGTTATGACTTGTGTTGACTCATAGTACCAGCCCTAAACTAGTTCAAGCTCCGCTTGAACTCGTTACGATACTGTATATAAACCTCTCTCTCCTGTACTTCCATCCTTAACCTTGATCTACACAATACCACGTAGTTTCAAGTCCGTTGGTTGATTCTTTCTACCTCATCCTCCAGTCTAAGCCGGGCCTTAGACTCCTCAACGTTGTTGCCATCCTCATCGTTGAGGGCCACTCCTATCCCTAGGTAGGGAACCTCTGTCAGTGAGAGCTGAACCTCTCCAGGTCTGCTTCTAGGACACCGTCCTATGCCACCTGCGTCGAAGGGAGTCTCCGAGACTTCCTGCCACGGCCGCTGTCGTTTACAGCCATTGCTCACATCAGTGAGAGAAGGGTACCGCTGGACGCTGTAACCCTTTGGTACATCACTTGACACTACTGGTTGTGTCACACGTTACGCGTGACAGTCACACGTAACAGTACCAAGTTGTGCAATTGAGTCAAGCTCATCTTGCATAGCTTGCTCCCATTCAGTTCGATCTGGAGAGTTGATAGCCTTGTGGTAGATGCAAGGGTCTTTGCCCAAGGCAATATTGACTTCCTCGTTTGGTGGGTCAAGGGTGGGTGCATCATTTACCTCAGTTTCCAAGTTGTCATGGTTTGACCGCACTTCCTCCATAGGCTGTCGTCCATAAATGGTAGCGATTGCATTGTGTGCTTTCACAGTGGCAGTGCGTGTTGATGGAGTTCGTGGAGGTGGTGGTTCAGGACGAGTATAAGGTTGAGCACATTGCAGAGGTTGCTCTTGCCAGTTAGGCTGAGTGGGTTGAGGTTGTGAAGGTTGGACAGGCTGTGGTGGGACTGGTGGCTGTGTAGGTTTCGGGCTGATGTCGTCGTTGGTATCGAATGCAAATGATCTGAGTGAATTGTAGGAGAATTGGTACTTCCCCTCAGCCTGAAAGCTGTCACGCAAATCACTGGAGTCATCAAATATGACATGTGCTGATACCTGGATGCAGCACTTGCTTGGATGGTATAGCCGCCAACCTTTTTGGGTCTCCAGGTACCCCACAAATACTGTGCGCTTCCCTTTCGGATCAAGTTTTCGATGCTCCAGGGAGTTGTCAAGAACATAGGTAGTACAACCAAAATGATGGAGACGAGATGCATTGGGTTTGCACCCATACTGTTTTTCGTATGGAGTAATGTCTTTAAGGGAGTGGGTGGTATGGCGGTTCTTAGTATAGATGACATAGTTGGCAGCCTCGGCCCATAGATAGAGGGGTAGGCCTGTGTCAATAAGGATGGTACGGACACGGTCGATGATGGATCAGTTGAGCTGTTTGGATACACCATTTTGTTCAGGAGTTCAGGGGGTAGTCGATTCCCAGTGTATTCCGCACTGTTTCATATATTTGATCCATAACATATTGAAATATTCGCCACCATTGTCCATCCGGAACTGCTGAATGGTTTGGCCACTGGTATTTTCAACCTCAGCCTTCCACTCCTTGAATGCATCAAATGCATCACTCTTTTTGTGTAAGAATAGCTCCCATACCCATCGTGTGTAGTCGTCCGTCAGCGTCATCATATAGCGCTTGCCCAAAGCAGTTTGGACAGGAGCAGGACTCCATAGGTCTGAGTGAATGAGAGCAAGGAACCGGGTCGCTTTACCACTTTCTGACAGCAGAAACGACACTCTGGTGATTTTGCCCATTGCACATGATGAACAGATAGGTGGCTCAAATTTGAGCTTGCTTTGGGTGAGTTTGATGCCTGTCACTAGCCCTTTTTTGACGAGTGCACACAAGGACTGATAATTTAAGTGTCTGAGTCGGTGGTGTAGTAGCTCGATCTTTGAGATGGGGGTGGCGGCATGATAGATGGTCTTGTCGGATCCATGTTGTGGTATGTCCATATGGTATAGTCGATCAGCTTGTCTGGTTACAGTAAAAATAATATGGCGGGATTTATGGAGGACTTCATGCATCATCTGTCCATCATCTTTAAGTTCGAATGTAACACAGTGACTGGCACCGAAAAGTGTGTAGCAATCGGTGTCATTGAGTCGCAAAACAGAGACAATTGGTAGATTGAACGATGGGACGTGGCATGTGTCACACAGTTTAAGGTTGATCGTGTCACCGGATGGTCTGCTAGCAAGCAAATATGCTTTGCCACAACCTGCAATGGCCGACATGCCATTTCCAAAACCGCTGATATTTCCAGACGAGGGCAAGTAGGACTTGAAAGATGAATGGTCCATGAGTATGTGAGTCGATGCACCGGAATCAATTATGGGAGTCACGCTCAGTGCTGCATGTGTGCTGTATACTAAGTCTGCAACTGGTGGAGGGTCTGGAGGTGATATCTTTGGAGTTTCTGTGGCCATTAGACATTTTTCCATGATAAGGTTCGAGGTCTCGTCCCCTCCTTCCTCTGTAGTGACTTTGGCTTTCTCGTTTCCTTGTCCTCTTTTCTTTCGTTTTGGGCCCTGGCCTGCCTTTCCACCACCTTTTGCCCAGCAGTCGTCCTTTGTATGTCCTTCCCATTTGCAGTTCATATAAAATTTCATGCCGGCAGCACAGGCAGTACGTTCCATGGTAGCAAGAGCTGTTTCCGATGATGTGGTGACAGTGGTGGTTGTGGCTGGTGCCTGGCATTGCTTCTCTTCAAGAATCTCTGATATTATCTCAGATAGCATAGACAATTTACTGATCCGTACACCCTTCACAAAATAGTCCCACGAGTTTGGGTCTACAGGATCACATGGTTGTTACAGTTGAGGATACCCCCTCCCCTTTTTCCCCTGTCATCAACGAGGACGACTGGAATGCCGCACTCGCACAAGACTGCTCCCCGGCAGAGTGGCACCAATACTTCCGTTTCTCGCCGTCTCCTGTTCCGTCTCCTGTGCCGACCACTGCCTTCTAGGCAGTGCTACTTATTTATGACTTGTTTCTTGTCACAGACACTGCCCTCCTCGGCTATGCTCTCTCACGCATAGCCTTGTAGTTCCCTTTATATCCACTGACTCGGTATGACTCTTAGTACCGGCCCTAAACTAGTTCAAGCTCCGCTTGAACTCGTTACGATATCGTATATAAACTTCTCTCTCCTGTACTTCCATCCTTAACCTTGATCTACACAATACCACATAGTTTCAAGTCTGTTGGTTGATTCTTTCTACCTCATCCTCCAGTCTAAGCCGGGCCTTAGACTCCTCAACGTCGTTGCTGTCCTCATCATTGAGGGCCGCTCCTATCCCTAGGTAGGGAACCTCTGTCAGTGAGAGCTGAACCTCTCCAGGTCTGCTTCTAGGACACCGTCCTATGCCACCTGCGTCGAAGGGAGTCTCCGAGACTTCCTGCCACGGCCGCTGTTGTTTACAGCCGTCGCTCACATCAGTGAGAGAAGGGTACCGCTGGACGCCATAACCCCTTGGTACATCACTTGACACTACTGGTCGTGTCACACGTAACAATGGTAGCATAGAGAGCAGAATGGCGGCAGCAAAGAAATCTGGCATGACTAAGTTTGCATTCATGAGAGGCCACACAGCTTCCTGGTACTCGCTGATATGTGTCGAGACATTGCTACCACTTGGCATTTGTTTCGTCAAGTGGCGAAACCAGTATATTATGGATCCTGTTCCGACCTGGTGAAATTCAGAGGCAAGAAGATCCCAAGCTTCATGAGCAGTCTCCAAGTGGGCTATTTTGGGGATTATCTTGGGTTTGACGCAGCCCATAATGATAACAGATGCAGCGGCATCCATTTTTCGCCATATAACTAATTCCGCAGCATCCGCAGGCTTTATAAGTGTTCCATTGACAATTTCCGTGAGGTTAAAAAGGTTGAACCCTTTTCGCATGTAGTGCAACCATGTAAAATAGCCATCCTCATTCGCTAGGCAATCCTCTGAGGTTTTTGGGAAGTAATGACTGGTATTGGACGGGATTTCCCAGGTTTTCGGAATGGTAGGTGCTGATGTGGACAACGAGGATGCTGAGGATGTTGTACCTGAGCCTTCATTCGACATCATGGATTAGGTCGGCAAGGACTAAGTGCGGGATTTGTCTAGATGCAACGAGAGTGCGTAGAAAATGAATGTGGTTGCGCAAATTGATCCGGTGCACTAGTTCCGGTGAGTTCATTTTGACTTTGCTACAACAGTGAAGTTTTCACGCGTCAGGGCTCATAACCTAATGATATTGAGCTCAGTCGAGAGTAAAGGAATGACTGAATTATATATCTAATGATATTGAGCTAGGTACATGGTTAGTGATTAGGTGGTAACAAGTATCAATGAGTGCATACCTCAGTCGAAAGTAAAGGAACAACTGAGGGATGCACGCCGCATGCCAATATGCTGCAAGTAACGAGCGTGCATGGGAATAATGCACCGAAAAAGGTAAGCTAGTTGTATGTACTGTATCATATCTCAACAGATGGTACTCTCAACAAAGCTGGCGACATCACCCACAAAGCTAGACTAGTCATTGACTATGGCGGCATCATGGAACGATGAATGTTCTTGGTCCTTGGACAGGGCAAGGACAACCTTCTTCTAGGCCTCCCTTGGCTGAGATCTATGAACCCAAAGATTTCATGGTAGGACGGGAAAGTAGAGCTTTCCCCAGAAAACTATAACAACACACGGGATGACCATCCCTGGTCTCATCACCAATGCTACCTCACAAATTTCCTTGGAAAAGGAGAGGAAGCTGCTACCTCCCGAGACCTTTACAACAAATATTTACACTACTTGATGCCTCTAAACCATAAAGGTCTCCTCAGACATTCCATGTTGAATGCTCCCGGATCTCCACCATTTGTGGAACTCACTTGGACTATGTTGTCCACTACCATCGCTCAACAGGCTGGCTTGGAGGAAGTTACCCTCCCTGACGCCTATTCCTCCTTCTCTGATGTGTTTTCTGAAGAAGGCACCACCAAGTTACCCCCGTCCTGACCATATGATCATACAATCAAACTTTCCGACTCTGTTATCCTGAAATGAGCAGAAAACTATCCCCTTAACCCAGCCAAACTCAAGGCCTGCCAGGAGTTCATCGAAGAAAATCTAAAATCTGGAAAGATTTCCCCTTTCAAATCCCCACAAGCTTCTCCCTTCTTCTTTGTCCAGAAGAAGGATGGCAAGAAGCTCCGTCCCTGTCAGGACTATCGTTACCTCAACTCCCATATGATCAAGAATACGTATCCTCTCCCCCTCATCTCTGACCTTATCGACAAACTTAAGGGTTCTTCCCTCTTCACTAAGTTTGACGTATGATGGGGATACAACAATATCTTGATCAAGAAGGAGGACCACTGGAAGGCGGCTTTCATCACTCCACTCGGCCTCTTCAAGCCTAACGTCATGTTTTTCAGCATGTGTAATTTGCCGGCAACCTTTCAACATTTCATGAATGATCACTTTGGTGATTACATCACCAAAGGATGGTTGATCATTTATATGGATGATCTCCTCATCCACTCCGTTACTGATCCTACCCTCCATGAGGAATGGGTGCACAAGGTCCTTCAACGCATTCACGAACTTTCCATGTACCTCAAACTCGAGAAGTGTACCTTCTCAGCCAAGGAGGTGGAATATCTCGGCATGGTTGTCAGTGGTAAGGGAGTAAAAATGGACCTGACCAAGCTCAAAGCAATAGCTGATTGGTCCGCTCCATTTTCTTCCGTTAAAGAAGTCTGATCGTTCCTTGGCTTCTGCAACTTCTATTGTTGCTTTATCCCCTCATTCTCGGATATCGCTCGACCTCTCATCAACCTCATAAAGAGGAGTGTTTCCTTCACCTGGTCCCCGGCCTGTGACACTGCGGTAGCATCACTTCATCAGGCCTTTCTATCTCAGCCAGTATTTGTTAAAGTTGCCCTGGAGGAAGCCCTCAATCTGCTGTTATCATCATTGGACATTATTTCCTTTGTGCCTTTCCACTATTCCCTGACTCTTGACCGTCCCTGGCTTCCCTTTCTTGCTTGATAGGAGACAGTCTGGTTATCTCACCTTGTTGTCTTATCTTCTTCTGAGTTCTCCCTATCTAGCGTAACTCCCAAGTTGTTGCTGTGAGCATGCAGTCCTTTTGCCGCCATGCACAACAGCAGTGGCTCGGATGGATAGTGTTACAGTTGCTGTGGAGAGGGCCTTCAATCTTCCTTTGTCATTGTTGGATATCGTT
>JBBPKR010000177.1:0-15094 GCA_038089375.1 Pseudoaustroboletus valens | reverse complement strand
CGACAGCGGCCGTGGCAGGAAGTCTCCAAGACTCCCTTCGACGCAGGTGGCGTAGGACGAAGTCCTAGAAGCAGACCTGGAGAGGTTCAGCTCTCACTGACAGAGGTTCCCTACCTAGGGATAGGAGTGGCCTTCGATGACGAAGATGGCAACGACGTTGAGGAGTCTAAGGCCCGGCTTAGACTGGAGAATGATGTAGAAAGAATCAACCGACAGACTTGAAACTACGTGGTATTGTGTAGATCAAGGTTAAAGATGGAAGTACAGGAGAGAGAGGTTTATATAGGGTATCGTGACGAGTTCAAGCGGAGCTTGAACTAGTTTAGGGCCGGTACTATGAGTCAAGACGAGTCAGTGGATATAAAAGGAAC
This sequence comes from Pseudoaustroboletus valens, assembly GCA_038089375.1. Classification (NCBI taxonomy): domain Eukaryota; kingdom Fungi; phylum Basidiomycota; class Agaricomycetes; order Boletales; family Boletaceae; genus Pseudoaustroboletus; species Pseudoaustroboletus valens. The sequence continues at coordinate 14,723 of JBBPKR010000177.1, read as the reverse complement.
TACGAGGCTATGCGTAAGAGAGCATAGCCGAGGAGGGCAGTGTCTGTGGTAAGAAGCGAGTCATAAATAAGTAGCACTGCCTAGAAGGCAGTGGTCGGCGCAGGAGAAGACACAGGAGACGGAGAGAAACGGAAGTATTGGTGCCACTCCACCGGGGAGCAGTCTTGTGCGAGCGCGGCGTTCCAGTCGTCCTCGTCAATGACAGGGGAAAAAGGGGAGGGGGTATCCTCGACCGTAACACGTCCTATAAATACCCCTCAATAGTACCCATGTTCTTTAGCTAGTTCTATGCAATCAAGTGTTGTTCTAGTACTCCGAGAGCTCCAGCAGTGTGACTGGATATTGAGACCTCTTCTCTTTGACTTGAACTCCAAGGATCGGTTTCTTCACGAGTGATTCATCATTGATCTAGTCTCTAGGACGCTGCTTTGCATAGCAAAAGAACTAGCTGCTCCCCTTGCCTCTGCTGTCTAGCAGACTGCCACCATTTCACACCACCAGAACAGAGGGTTTCACTCCCCAGTAGAAAGCAGTGATGAAGAAGAGCTTCAACAGCCTCAGCAGCCAACCCCCTCCCCATTCATAACCTCCTTCTCCTCCTCTTGTCTTAGAGGACCCTCTCCTGTTGTCTCCAGACAGGTCAGACCCCCACTTCCCACTGTTACACCGACTTCTCTCACTCCCCCCATTACCACCTCTACCCCCACTGCCGGAATGAGCGCTTGAGCAACAGAATTAAAGGCTGGTCTCCCCAACGATTTCTCAGGAAATTTCGCAAATGCAACATGATGGATCTTGGCCATGAAGGCCTATTTCACTATGAACAGTACCCTGTATAATGACGATGCCCAGCTCCTTACTTGTCTCAACAAGTTGAAGGATAAGGCCTCTCCCTTCGCTGAAACCTGGTATCAGAAAGTTTCCAATCCCTCCACTACCCCTGCTGAATGAACTTTCGCCAAGTTCAAAGAAGACTTCCGGAAGACCTTCTTCCCTTATAATCTGAAGGAGACTGCCAGGAGGGAGTTAGATCAGTTGGCCCAGAACTGGAATAGAGAAACTGGTTTCCAGGACTTTATCAACCAATTTTGACTTCTGTCTGCCCAAGCAGAAGTAACTGATAACGACATGCTGGTGCTCCAGTTCGCTCGAGGAGTACATTCAAAGATAGCGGAGATGATACTCTCCATCCACCCAGTCTCCACCACTATCAAGGATTGGATTGACAAAGCCAAAATCTTCAATACCCAGAGGAAACAGATTGAAGATCTCCACAAGGACCTTGGCTTGGGAAGCCACCGACCCACCAGAGACCCCATGGCTATGGACATAGATTCTGTTCACCTCTCCCCCCTCCAACGAGCAGACCACATGAGGAAGGGTCTTTGCTTCATCTGCCACAAGGAAGGATGTAGGGCCTCCAATCATTGGAATGAATCATCTCCCTTCTCCTCCTACTGCCCCCCTTTTTGTCCCAGACCTCCCCTTCCTCCCAGAAATCCCTCTTGCCCTGTCACAGCCAGGGTAGCCTCTACCGCTCCTGCTCCCATCAGATCTGAGCTTGGGAAGTTTGTGGACTCCCTTGCATCTAGGAAAGTATTGAAGGAAGAAATCCTTCGAGTTTTATAGATCATGTACGATGAAGACAATAATAAAACCCTTGCCTCCACCAAAGTGGAGGAGGTCAAGGAGGATTTTTAAAGAGGAAGGATGCACTGACGTAAGAATGCCTACCCTCTCTCTCGCATCTCTGACCTCGTCAACAAACTAAAGGAATCTACCCTCTTTATCAAATTGGACATTTGGTGGGGATACAACAATGTTCTAATCAAACTGGAAGATTGATGGAAAGCTGCATTCATTACCCCTTTCAGTCTCTTCGAACCCAATGTCATGTTCTTCAGTTTCTGCAATGCCCCCCCTACCTTCCAAGCAATGATGAATGACATCTTCAGTGACTTCCTTGCTGAAGGATGGCTTATCATTTACATGGACGATTTCATGATCCACTCTGACAACAACCACGCCCTTCACTGGAAGAGAGTAAGAAAGGTTATACTGGCACTCGCGAACATGATCTCCACTTCAAACTGGAGAAATGCGTCTTTGCCTTTAATAAAGTAGAATTCCTCAGCCTCGTCATCCAACCTGGACAGCTGCACATGGACCCTGCCAAACTCTCCACCATTCAGGACTGGGAACCCCCCAAGTCTCTGAAGGGAGTCCAGTCCTTCATTGGATTTTGCAACTTCTACCAGAAATTCCTTGCTAATTTCTCTGCAGTCACCCAACCCCTCATCAATCTCACCAAAAAGGAGGTCCCCTGGTCATGGTCAATGGAATGCCAGCAGTCTTTTGATCAACTGAAGCATGTGTTCCTTTCAAAACCTCTTCTCCTCATGCCGGACATTGAAAAACCCTTCTTTGTCATGACTAACACCTTCCTCATTGCATCTGGAGCGGTCCTTATGCAGAAAAACGGCAATGGTGACCTCCAACCTTGTGCTTACCTGTCGAAAACCTTTTCTCCAGCTGAACGAAACTATGACATCTATGACAGGGAACTTCTTGCAGTGATCCATGTTCTGAAAGAATGGCGACATTATCTTTAGGGAACTGGTCTCCTGGTGACTATGCTGACAGACCACAAAAACCTGACCTACTTCTGCCAGCCCCAATGACTTTCTAGACGGCATGCTAGATGGCAATTCTTCTTGATGGACTTTGACCTCGTCTTCCATCACCTCCCTGGCACACAGATGGCGCCTGCTAATGCCCTATCCTGCAAGTATGATGTCGATACCACATCAGACAATGTCAATGTCACCCTCCTCCCTGATTATCTCTTCGTTCGTTCCCTGGATGTGGCCATCGTGGAAAAGATTGCAGATCTCACCTTCTCCAACTCCCTGGCTTCCTCGGCCCTGTCCTGCCTCACAGAAGGATCCTCCCTCCTCCCATGTGCATCAGTGTTGGACTGGTCAATGGAACAGGGCCTCCTATACTACAAGAATTGCCTCTATGTTCCGGAACCGCTTCACTTGGACATCGTCTGCCTTTGTCATGACTCCCCCACTGCTGGACATCCTGGTATCCTTCACACACAGAACCTCATTGCATGCAACTATTGGTGGCCCAGTCTCTCCTCCCTTGTCCATTGATTTGTCCTGGGTTGTGCCTAGTGTTTAAAGGTCTGGTTGCCAAACTGGGAAAAGACCGGCAATCGAACCGGACCAGTAATGATTGCAACTGGACTGCGGTTACTGGTCTGGTGTATCTGAACTTTGTCCAGTTGCCAGTTGTGTGTGTCAAGCTTAACAGACAGGACTGACTGCAAGACTGGTCACAACTAGTTTTATGGCAGACCAGTTCACAAGTTCACAACAGAATAGATACAAAAAAAAATACAAAGACAACCAGCTATACAACTGAATGCTCAACCATACTATTGTCCCATTCAGCCATCTCCACTTCATGAGTAAGAAGTTCTTCATATTCGACCATATTCACCTCTTCCATGTAACTAGCATTAAGGACTGTGGAATCTTGAAGTGTGTGTCGCCAATGGTGCTTGAGAACTTGCAAATATTCAAACTTGTCCATGCCAAGATGAGAGCGGCGGTCTGTGACAATCTTGGCACCAGCAGAAAAGAGCCGTTCACAAGGAACAGATGTCACAGGGATCACACAGATGTCCTTTGCAATCTGTCCAAGCATCGGATATGTTTGTGTGTGGTCCTAAGATAGTGTAAACTTGAAACAAAACAAAAACATAACAAAGACAGACTTACCAACCAGGCTGTAAGTCCCATAAATGACACCTTCATTTGGTCAATGGACCAAAGATCTATTGTCATTGAAACACGGCCAGTGCAACTAGACTAGAGGAAAAATTAGAACAAAGATGATTGTGAAGGGCAATGACTCACATGAACTCTCTGTTTGAAGTCACCCAGAGCCTTGATGAATGCATTGCGAATGAAATTGGTGACATCATGTGTAGTCAGTAAGTCGACCAGTGAGGTGATTGGTCACATGGCCACTAAACAATTTCTAAATGCGGCCTTGTTGACTACTGCAAGGCTCTATACAAATTAGTATGTGTCTGTACCCTTACTGCAATCATTCTTACCCGGTCGTTGCAGACAACAAACTCGGCGATGGCCTTCACCACATCCACTCTAGAAAATTTTTGGTTTGTCACCTTTTCAAACATTCCCTCCAACTCCAGCTGACCACCTTTCCCTTGCTTCTTCACTGCTAGTTCATGAACAATGGATCTCAGAACTGCATAGTGGTGCTCTGCAATACCGAGTTCTTTACACCACAGTGAGTACAACTCATAGTGGCTCCAGATATGCTGACAACATGACAAGTTGCTCCCAACATGAAATACCTTTCGCCTCCCATTCTTCACTATGAAGGCTTCATCTTTTCTACACAGTCCAAAGATAAGTGCAATGGTTTTTTGGGTCATTCACAAATACTCACTTGCACTTATTACACCAACGTCCTTTCAGTGTCTCAATTGTGCCATCAGGAAGATGGAACTTCACTGTGACGTGATCCGAGAAGATTGTAAGTATGTCATCCACTATTCTTTTTTTGACACAGTGAGTTCTGGCACACTGATGTGATGGTGCACTTCCATTCCATCACTTTCGTGCCCACCCTATAACTCACACATCATTGTTTTACAGACAGACAGAATGTATGGTCACAAATCTGATCACTGGCCCCATCTGTATTCACCCTGCCCTCGCTCTCAGTGAAGTGGGCGACACTCACACATCTCGAGGACACCGTCACCTCTTCAATATCTGGCACATCATCAACATTGACTTCACGCTCCAATTTGGACTCAGACGTGCAAATGCTTTGACGCACTATTACGAATCCATTCATTTTCACCTAGCTTTTGCACGTGACCAGATCACGTGACACATCACATGACTAGATCATGTGACCGGTCTAGGCTCTTATCTCTTATCTTCACGTGTACTTAATCTCCGTCGTCTTCTAGTTCTATTCACACGATCGTGAGAACGCTCTAACCATGTATAGTAACCCTTATCGTAGATAGTACCTGACACAGCTTGGTCTGTGCGCAGCATGTAGTAGTATAAATATGAATGCCATCCAACCGGACAAACCAGTTTTGTCCTTGTTGGGATTCCCCTAACGAGTGCTCCTCATTCTAAGTCGCGTCCTCCGGTATTGAAGAGTAGGTCCTAGACGTACTGTCTTAGGGTTGCCTTCACGCACACGCTTTGATTTGTGGGAGTGATGGGATGCTTTTGATTTCTTGGTGCATTGCTCCACTTCTGAGTCTCTCATTGAGTCTTCACTCGATGACTCTTCAGATGTTGGCAGGTAATGTTTCCTGCTCCTCTGCAGTGCTGCCTTACTCTTTGGCGGTCATGACCAAGTGGACTTTGTGCGACTCAGGGGGGCCGCAGCTGCCTTCTCTGTTGGACACCGGTTATGAGTGGAAAGTCAGGACATGTCCAAGGGGTGAACAGTGAGGATGATGAGGATAGGATGGGGGCAAGAGTGATGAGGGCAAGCTTTTTTTTCATTCTAGACTCTGATTATACAGTAGGGTACATGAGGTATACACATGGCAGCTCATTGGTCCAAACCGGTTTCAGCACAAACCAGTTGCAACCAAAGGCAACCAATCATAATTGGTTTCAGTTCGGTTGCTCCTTTTCAGGTCAAACTCAAGGACCAGTCCCAGTTCAGTTGCATCCAAGTTTGGAAAGGCAACCAGACCGAACTGGACCTTTAAACACTAGTTGAGCCACCTGTCAGGCCAACAAGGTCAACACCCACCCATCATGGCCCCCGCTACTCCCCATTCCATCCTCATCCACTCATCCCTTCCAGCAGATCTCACTGGATCTCATCACCACCCTCCCTCCTTCCTTAGGATTTACTGCGGTCTTGGTCATGGTCGACCATGGGCTTACAAAGGGGGCACTGTTTCTACTCTGCACTGATTCTATCACTGCTGAAGGGGTAGCTTCCCTCTTTTTCGAACAAATATTCCCCAGGTTTGATTTACATAACAAATGCATCAGTGACAGAGGACCCCAATTTGCCTCAGCATTCACCAAGGAACTTGGCAGACTTCTAGGCTATGATATTGCCCTCTTCACAGCCTACCACCTGCAAACCAATGGAGAGACTGAACAAGTAAACCAAGAACTAGAAATCTATCTTCACATCTTTTGCACAGGCAAACCTGACTCTTGGTCCTCCCTCCTCCCCCTGGCTGAATTTGTGCACAACTCCCCAGTCCATTCATCCACCAACCAATCTCCCTTCTTTCTCATGATGGGATATGAGCCCAGGGCTTACCCTCCCATTGGAAAAACCTTTCTTCCCTCCTTAGAGAGTCGCTTATCTCTTATTGAGGAAGGAGGAAAGGAAGCCCTGGCGGCCCATGAATGATCCCATCAGATCATGAGGGAGCAATCCCTATCCCACTTCTCCCCCTGGAAAGTCGAAGATAAGGTCTGGCTTGAGAACTGAAACCTTCATCTCCAATATCTGTCCAAGAAACTCGCTTCTTGAAGGGAAGGACCCTTCAAGATAATGCAAGTCATCTCCCCTATGGCATATTGCCTCCACCTTCCCCCCACATGGCATATTCATGATGTCTTCCATGCCTCCCTCTTATCTCCCTATCATGAAACAGCTGAACACGGGCTGAACTTCCTATCTCCTCAGGAGGAGGAGATAGAGGGCGAAGAAGAATACGAGGTAGATCAGATCCTCTCACACCGCAGACCTCGAGGCAGGAGGCAGTACCTAGTGTCCTGGAAAGGATGGCCTTCATCAGAGAACACCTGGGAACCTGAAAGGAACCTTTCCTACTCTGACAAGTTGCTGCTGGCATATAAGGCCAGTTACCCCTCCTCCTTTCCCCCAGCCTAACCTGCACCCATGCCTCACAACTACCAAGTCACCAACAACTGCCTCGCCGCCCTCCACCACATTACCACCTCCTCTGCTGACCCTGCCATGCCTCTATTCACCGACACCACCTCAAACTACGACCACACCATGGGTCTTACCCATCCTGATGCCCCCATCATTACCTCTTTACTCCCTGAAGACACCAGGGATCAAATCTTTTCCACTGCCCTTGAGACTCCTTCCACTATGTATATGATCTCTGAACGCCTTAGCCTTGACCAAAACTGAGGCGAACTAGAGAGCCTCGTGGATAAGATCACAACAGCTATTGAGGAGGGGACTATGAAGGACTTCTAGGGGCCACTCGGGTACCCACTAGGCTAGACAATAAGGGTTAGCTCATGATAAAAGAGGGTAATTGAGAAGGGCTCAATCTAGTGCAGATGTTGAGAGTCAATACCCAAGAGAACTAGACTGGGGAGTCATAGTCTCCAGGCGCTATATTTATACTACTAGGTACAGCGCACGGACCATGTACTAACTACCATATATAGCTATAGGGTACAGGGCTAGGGATGACATCATAGATAAGGGGATAAGAGGGAATACCGCCATTGGACTAGGATAAGGGAAGGACCTAGACTATGGCATCACAAGGCATGAGGCCATGATAAGGGAGATAAGGGTCTAGACATGGGAGAAGGGTTAGAAGTCTAAAACCAGGGATGGCCAATGGCAAAGGCCAAGGTCACGTGACTAAGGGACGATGACCGGTGATAAGAATAAACGATAAGGGAGAAAACTAGGAGTAAGGGGTAAGGTGGATAAAGAGAAAGCATAGCGCACAGGCTAGCTCAGGTGTGATTCGTAACAGAGACCCCCTTGCTTGCAATCTCATCTTAGTATACTACGCTTTCACTCATCTTCATCTTTTATTTCACCAGGTACCTGTTACTGACTTCACTACCGAACCTGCTGTCTTTGGAGCCATGCTCATTTCTTTTAATACTTTACTTCGTCGAATTCTCTCCTCTTTGGTAAATGTGCACTTCAATGAGGCAGTTGCCTCCCTTCACCTCCACATTCTCTTCATTGCTTTTGAAGGATATTGAGTCTCTCTTACCCGCCCTCAACAGGATGCCTCTTCCAATGGCCGCTCTGGAACATGTCGTCCTTCACACCCAATCCCTCCTTCATCATCTTTGTCTAGCTCCTCCTCCCCAACTTGCCGTCGTCAGCCTGGGACAACAAGTCCCACCGTCTCCCATCATCACTCCTCCCTATCTATTCAGACCTCAGGAGCACCCTATCCTATCATTTCTTGAGACAATGACCTCAACACTAATGCTCTCCCAGTCCCTGTCCCTGCTCCAGCCACCCAGGAGGGGAGTTCTCCTCCACCTGCATATTCACCTGCAGAGAGATCCCCTTCTCCTCCTTGCCCTACCTGCTGAGAACATCATCCTTCTCTCTCCATCTGCCCCAATACTCACTGCTACTATTGCAGAAAAGTTAGATCACTGGATGGTAGCTATTCCTATCAACATAGGTGTGGACTCTACAGAGGAATGCGCCACTACAACCATGACTGCCACCTCATTGAGGAGCAACAGGGAGTGGGGGATGATGAAGTTGATGACTCAATTTAACACCATCCCAAGGGAGTTACATTACAAGTTGTTGCTGAATACAGAGTCTCCAGCCTACAATGGAGGTAATGTTACAGTTGAGTTGGACCCCTTCAGCAATGTCCCCCTTCATTCCTTTTCCATCGTTTTCTTTCATCCTCTGTATTTTTCCCTCAAATTGGGTCGTCCCCATTATCCCTTTCCTATGTGATAGGGCCACTTCATCCCAATTCTTCCCTATCTCCTTATCTTTGTCTGAGTCTTTCCTATCTCTGAGCAGAGCTCACTTCTCTTACTTCCCCTTTTTGCTCTTTCTGCTCTTTTACTATTTGTATAGCATGGTCTGTGCTTCAACAGTCGTCCTATAAATACCCCTCAATAGTACCCATGTTCTTTAGCTAGTTCTACACAATCAAGTGTTGTTCTAGTACTCTAAGAGCTCTAGCAGTGTGACTGGATATTGAGACCTCTTCTCTTTGACTTGAACTCCAATGATCAGTCTCTTTGTGAGCAATTCATCATTGGTCTAGTCTCTAGGATGCTGCTTCACATAACAGCCAGTCATCCATCTGCTTTCCCCATCTAAACTCCTTTTTGTTACGAATCCGTTCATTTTCACCTAGCTTTGACACGTGACTAGATCACATGACACATCACATGACCAGATCATGTGACCAGTCTAGGCCCTTATCTCTTATCTTCACGTGTATTTAATCTCCGTCGTCTTCTACTTCTTTTCACATGATCATGAGAACACTCTAACCATGTATAGTAATCCTTATCGTAGATAGTACCTGACACAGCTTGATCTGTGTGTAACTTGTAGTAGTATATAATGCAATAACATCCAACCGGACAAACCAGTTTTGTCCTTGTTGAGATTCCCCTAACGAGTGCTCCTCATCCTTCGTCACGTCCTCCGGTATTGAAGAGTAGGTCCTAGACATACTGTCTTAGGGTCGCCTTCAAAGGACAAAACTACTAAAGCTCTACTACCTACTCTCCCCGTGACTGGGTTACGTCGCAACAAACCGTTTCTCTTACTCTCTCCATCCTATTTTTGTTTCCCTCGTACCACCGTCAAGCGTTGTCTCTTGCACTCGTGCAAACCCGGACACCAGGGTTAAGGTGGTTGGTCATACCATTGTGTCAACGGCGCAGAAAGCAACTGCGACTTCAACTGCTGGGTGCAAGGATTGACTATCCTGAAATCGAGTTCACTTTGCGAAGGCATAGACCTCATTCGAGAGGACACGCTTTGCCGCTCGTAATTAGTTTTTAGCACTTGACACTGTTCGGTGTTCCCCAAGGTGCGATCAGGGGTAATAGTGGTATTTTCCACTCAACAAAGGATAACTCTATCGTTGTAAAATAAGAGTTGTAGTCTCGGCGCACTAAAGTCGTCAGCCATAGCCAGGCAGAACCCGTCTCCTTCATTGTATTGTCCAACTCTGCAGCGAGATCAAACCTCCTGCGAAATTCACGCGCCTGAAGATAGGCGAAAATTGTCACACTGGCCGTATACTTCGGCAACGTTTCACTAGAGGTCCGACTGACCTTCCCCGTCCCTCGCCTCGCAACTCCCGGACCGTCAGATAATGATATCCCTGACGGTCAATTCTTCTTCGAGATCACCAGCACCACCGATCCGGTTATCATTCAAGATTGCCTCGACCTACTAAAGGGAACACTCCCGATTTACGTTCACGACGAACACCTCTACATCGGACGTAGAGAATTCCTCCTCGAGTTCCCCCCTATCGTCACCATCAATCGAGGAACCGACAACCAGGATGTTCGGGGTAACCATGGACGAACTACGGGCCCAGATCGAGGTCCTCGCTGCCACGCTTGCAACTCTGCGGGCCCAACAATTCCCCGCCATTCCAATCGCCTCCATCGAAGTACGGAAAAATATTATTCCAGTCCCCGACCCCGGCCACTTTGACAGGTCCTACCAACGCTTTGAGGAGTGGTGGATAAAAGTCCTGGTATATCTGGACTTCCACAAGGAAACCTATGCCACCAACAAGGACAAAGCGTTGGCAATCCTATCCCGGGTAGGATCCAAGTCAGGGGAGACCGATAAAAATGGCGCGGGCCTTTGGGCCCGAAATGAAATCCAGAAGCATTGGGGAAAGGACCCCCACGAATACCCCACCCTGACAGAGGTAGAAGCGCAGATTCGTAGCCGGTTCACCATCGGTAACGAAAAAGACTTGGCACGCCACCAACTGCGCACCTTAACTCAGCGAAGAGGAGAAAAGACGCAAGTGTTCTTGACCAAGTGGCTTGCCCTCTTCGACATGGCTTTGGTCTCCCACAGCGAAGGGGTGGGACTTCTAGAACGAGCGGTCCGACAAGATGTCATTCGTCATATCTTCCTGGACGATAAAAGGGAGGTCCTGGTCACAGACTACATCCCGTTGATCCAGCAGTATGCGGAAGCCATTGAAAGCTTCGAAACCAGGGACCGAGAACCGGCCGCCAAAAGGACTCCCTACCGCGACCCCAACGTGATGGACGTAGACGCCATCACTCACACAGCACCGCCCAAAGGGTGTTTTAATTGTGGGGCCGAAGGACATATGTCCAGAGAGTGTCCCAAGCCCTCAACACGTTGTTCGGAGTGTGGGTGGTCTAGGGGGGGTCACAAGGCCCGATGCGGTCAAAAGATCAATGTGGTGGGCAAAGAAGCGGAGAACGCCGCTATAGCAAACAGTTCCGGGGTGGTCGCCTCGTCATCAAAGGCAGAGCCTGACCGTCGGCTTAAGGCAGTCCAAGGAATGGACTATGAGGCCATGAGGGCCTACTTCTGAGATCTAGAAGAAACGGAAGCGAAGGGAAAAGGGAGGGGGTGACAAGATCAAGCACTCGATCACCCCAAATAGATAGTGTAATTAGGGACTCTTTCCGAAATAGTTTCACTTATTTAGAAGAAGAAAACTTGGATTCACGTAGGGGTAGCCTCCCTGAATCCAACGTACCGGCGTCTCACACCGAGCGCAGCTCCACGATAGGAGTGTTTAATTCTGGTAATAAAGAAGAAAAATATATATTTGTAGAACCATACCAGGACTTGATTGATCAGGGGTTTGAGCCCTTGGAATGTAACATACAAGAACCGTCTTCTATTCCCTTTATGTATAATATGAAAACGATCCAAAAAGAGTTACAGGAGAGCTCGACTCCACGAAACCTTCGAGTTATCAACCTCGAAGGAGAACTCACTATAAAAATCAACATAATTCAAAAATACCAAAACATTTCGGTCAATGCACTGTTGGATAGCGGCGCGGGAGGAACCTTCATTGATAGGGAATGGGCAATGCAACACCGAATCCCCATAGAACCTCTGGAACAACTTATTCCCATGTATAACGCTGATAACACATTAAATCAAGCAGGCGGAATCACCCACCGAGTGGTGCTGGTACTGGACTTCGAAGGACACCAGGAAAAGATTACGGTGGAAGTAACCAATCTGGGGCGGAACCAGATGATTATCAGAAACACGTGGTTACGACATCACAACCCTCGTATTAACTGGGAAACGGGGCACGTAGCCATGACGAGATGTCCAGAATCGTGTAGGGCGTTGAACGCCACCTATCGGAATCGGTTAGAGGAATGGGAAAACAAGTACGGGCACACGAGAGGGCAAACAAGGTTAAATACAATAGCCCAACCTGTATTTGAGGAACCGTTCAATCTAGTCCCCCGGGAGTATCACGACTATTTAGATGTCTTCTCGAAGAAGGCAAGTGAGAGAATGCCTGAGCGTAAACCATGGGATCATGCCATAGATTTAAAACCCGATTTTAAGCCTAAAAAGGGTAGAGTGATTCCCATGAGCCCAGACGAACAAGCCGAAGTGCAGGCATTTCTAGACGACCAGTTATCTAAGGGGTATATTCGACCTTCTAAATCCCCTCAAACGTCACCCGTCTTCTTCATCCCAAAAAAAGAAGGAAAGAAGAGGATGGTTATGGACTATCGATATTTAAATGAAGGAACCATAAAGAACAACTACCTCCTGCCACTCATTTCACAACTCATAGATAAATTAAAAGGAGCTAAGCTCTTTACGAAAATGGACCTTCGTTGGGGATACAACAACGTACGGATAAAAGAGGGAGACGAATGAAAAGCGGCTTTCGTTTGTCACAAAGGATCTTTCGAACCCACTGTCATGTTCTTCGGGCAGTGCAATTCCCCTGCCACGTTTCAACAAATGATGAACGAGATCTTCGGTGATATGGAAGACGTAGTGATAGTATACATAGATGACCTAAAGAAGAACACGTGAAAAAAGTTCGAGAAGTGCTGGCACAACTTAGGAAACATGACTTATTTGTCAAACCAGAAAAATGCTCCTTCTTCCAGACCAAAGTAGAGATGCTTGGAATGGACGTATCCACAGAAGGAGTGGTCATGAGCGAAGCTAAGCTTAATGGGATAGCGGGATGGACAGCCCCCACAAATGTCAAAGGAGTTAGAAGCTTCTTAGGGCTGGCCAACTTCTACCGGAGATTCATTGATGGATACTCGCAGGTAGCGCGACCTCTCCATGACCTCACAAAGAAAGATCAACCGTGAATCTGGGGACTAGATCAACAAACCGCATTTGACACGCTAAAAAAGAAATTCACCTCCGCACCGGTACTAGCTTACCCAGATGACACCACGCCCTATCGGGTGGAATATGACGCCTCCGACTTTGCAGTAGGAGCTGTTCTGTCTACACAAAAGGAAGACAAATGGCACCCAGTAGCTTATATGTCGCACGCCATGTCCCCAGAAGAGCGAAATTATCCCATAGCGGACAAGGAGATGCTGGCTATCATTTCCGCATTAGAACAATGGTGCCATCACTTAGAAGGGGCGCATTTTCCATTTGAAATCTGGACAGATCACAAGAATCTCCAGTATTTTATGTCGTCGCAAAATCTAAGCCAACGACAAGCTCGATGGGCTCAGTATTTGTCGAGATTTGATTATCGATTGATCAATAAACCCGGCACTTCCATGGGAAAAGCCGATGCCTTGTCAAGACGAGAAGATCACGCTGTCGGCATTGAAAATGATAACCGTGATGTCACATTCATTCCCCCAGAAAAAGTCATCGCGCAAGTGGGCACCGAAAAAAGCCTATTTGAGCGAATTTTACAGGAACATGAAACCGTACGAAATCCCGACGGAAGTATAGATAAACTTGGTACCTGGATGTATGACAATAAAATATGGATACCACCACACCTCCACCAGGAGGTAATCACTCGTTATCATGATCACCCGCTAGCCGGGCACAAGGGAGCCGAAAAAACCGCGGAATTGCTCACCCACTATTACAAATGGCCAGGCCACCGGCAAGATATTGTAAATTATTGCAAAACGTGTGAAAGATGCGCCCGCATGAAGCCTGCCAATTACGCCCCTGCAGGTCTTTTAGCGCCATTGGAAATACCAAAAGGACCCTGGGAAGATGTAGCGGCCAATTTCATGACCGGCTTTCCCGAAGTCAACGGGTTCAACGCCATCCTAGTGGTGGTAGATAGATTTTCCAAGGAAGCGGCGTTCATTCCAACCACAAAGGAAGTCACGGCCCTCGGCACCGCGGCTTTATATCGGGATTACGTCTGGAAGCATCATGGACTTCCCACCTCGCTGGTATCAGATCGAGGACCCCAGTTTGCTTCCCAGGTTATGGAAGCATTATGTAAAATGCTACAAATCGAACGCCGCATGTCCACTGCCTATCACCCCCAAATGGATGGGCAAACGGAACGGACAAACAGGGAATTACAGCAGTACCTACGGATGTTCGTGGCAGAAAAACAAGATCAATGGGTCAAATGGCTAGCCATCGCCCAGTTTACCTTCAACAATACACAGTCTGCCGCTACGAAGGCAACACCTTTCTCTCTTACCAAGGCATTTAACCCACAAATGGGAATTGAGCCTGAAGTCACTCGTTTTCCCGCGGTGGCAGCCTTCGCCGATAATATGAAAAAGGCACTATTGGATGCAAAGACGGCTTTAGTGAAAACTCGTGAGAGAATGAAAACGCAGGCAGACAAGCATCGTACGCCGGCCCCAGCTTACCAAATCGGGGATAAAGTTTGGTTATCTACGGAAAACCTTACTCTGGGAAATCGCCCCTCCCAGAAA
>JBBPKR010000175.1:0-15146 GCA_038089375.1 Pseudoaustroboletus valens | reverse complement strand
GGTGGCCATGGCAGTCACCTCTGCACCCTTGCCCTCCTCTCCAAGGACTACTGGTGGCCTGGTATGGCTACCTTTGTCTGAAAATTCATTGCTGGTTGCACAGTTTGCCAGGCCAATAAAGTGCAAACCCACCTGTTACGGTTAAGGATACCCCCTCCCCTTTTTCCCCTATTATCAACAAGGATGACTGGAACGCTGCACTCGCACAAGACTGCTCCCCAGCGGAGTGGGATCAATACTTCTGTTTCTCTCCATCCCCTGTGTTATGAACCACACCGCTGGTTCCTAACTTACAGTCTCCGCTACGGCTTCTGCCGCCATCCACTGACCTCCGCGATTGTTGTCTATAGTCACGTGACCCTTGTCACATGATCGTGAGTACTGGTATCGTCACATGCCTAGGATGGGTGTACAGCCCCACCATGTGTTCTCTTATCTCTGACGTCATACCCTTGATCCATGAGCCCTTATGGCCATTGGATGCACCTTATCGGTGATGTCATAGACTTACTAAGGCTACTTTAGGGCTAGTCCCAGTAGATGGTCCGTGCACCAATAGCTACAGTATATAAGACCTTACGTCACTACTTAGCTCCTTAGTCTTATCCACTTGTATCTTGTACTAGCAATAGCACTCGATTATTGTTCCTTGCTAGCCTTGACTGGCTCCATCGCAACAGACTTGCCTCTAGCCGCCTCCTCGACGCCTAGATTCTCGTCCTCAACCCCTCGATTACCTCGATCTGTGTCCTAGTCCCCAAAGGGTTCCCCTAGGCCCCTACTCTCGGTATTGTGTGCTTCACCCTGTGCCGACCACTGTCTTCTAGGCAGTGCTACTTATTTATGACTCTTTTCTTGTTACAGACACTGCCCTTCTCAGCTATGCTCTCTTGCACATAGCCTTATAGTTCTGTTTATATCCCTGACTCATTATAACTTGATAGTGCCTGCCCTATACTAGTTCAAGCTCCGCTTGAACTTGTTATGATACCATATATAAATCTCTCTCCCCTGTATTTACATCTCTAACCTTGATCTACACAATACCACATAGTTTCAAGTCTGTTGATTGATTCTTTCTACCTCATCCTCTACTCTAAGCCAGGCTTTAGACTTCCTCAATGTCGTTGCCATCCTCATCATCGAGGACTGCTCCTATCCCTAGGTAGGGAACCTCTGTCAGTGAGAGCTGAACCTCTCCAGGTCCGCTTCTAGGACTTTGTCCTATGCCACCTGCGTCAAAGGGAGTCTTGGAGACTTCCTGCCACGGCTGCTAGAATACCTAGCTGTCACTCACACCAGTGAGAGAAGGGTACCGCTTGATGCCATAACCCCTTGGTACATCACTTGACACTACTGGTCATGTCACATGTTACACATCACAGTTGATCATAATACCACCCCACCATCCTTCCTTCCATCCTATTATCAGTTCATATATCCCACCCCTTTTCCCACCTCTTGGTGGACCTCATCACTGATCTTCCCCCTGTCCACAGACTGGATTCTATCATGGTCATGGTAGACCATGGCCTTAGTAAGGGGGTAATTCTTGCCCCCTGCTCTAAAACCATTGACACTGCTGGCATTGCTGATCTTTTCTTCCACAATGTTTTCAAATGCTTTGGCCTCCATGACAAACTTATCTCTGATCGTGGCCCCCAATTCACCTCTGCCTTTGCTAGAGAACTTGCCAAACTCACTGGCTACAATCTTAACCTCTCCACAGCCTATCATCCTCAAACAGATGGTCAAACTGAGCAATACAACCAGGAGGTAGAAACCTACCTCTGCATCTTCTGCCAAGGATAACCTCTCAAATGGCTGGACCTACTCCCCTGGGCAGAATTCTCCCACAATTCCACCACCCATTCCTCCACCAATTAAACCCCCTTCTTCCTACTTTACAGATATGAACCCCATTCTTACCCTCCCCATGGGAAAACTTACATTTCTGCTCTTGAACAATACATCTCCCTCCTCAAGTCTGCTCAAAAAGAAGCCGAAGCTGCCCACCAACTTGCCCAACTCAAAATGAAGGAACAAGTTTTCTCTAAATTCAAACCCTGGAATGTCAGAGATAAGGTCTGGCTTGACACCAAAAATCTGAAACTCCAAGTCCCCAACCAAAAACTCTCTCCTAAATGAGTGGGACTATTAAAGATCACTTAAGTAGTCTTCTCGGTGGCCTTCTGTCTCAAACTTCCTTCCCAATGGAAGATCCATGATGTTTTCCACGCCTCCCTCCTTTCGTCCTATAAAGAGATTCTGGAACATGGTCCAAACTTTACCTGACCACCACTGGAACTAATTGAATCGGAGGAAGAATTCACCATTGAATCCATTATCAATAATCGGGGACTTCCGAATCAAAGGCAGTACTTAATACACTGGACCGGCTATCCGACTTCGGAAAGAACATGGGAACCTGAATGCCATCTTACTAATGCCAAGACAATTCTTCTGGCATATAAAAAGGTGAACAAATTGTAGCAGAGCTCAAACCACTCTTGTTCCTCTATGGCCATTATCCCTCACTCTTACTCTTCCACCCACACTGCCCTCACTTCCCTATCCCCATTCTCTCGACACATACTCTATGCTTCACTTATCAAGGACTGAGAAGCCCTGGAGGTGCTTCACACTATGCTGGAATTCACTTCCGACCCCATATCCACTGCCCTCGTCATTAACTTCCTGCAATACACAGGAATTCACGCCCTTTTCTCCAGGGCCACCTGGCACTCGCCAAGTTTCTTTATCCAGGAACACCACAACCCCTTTGCCCTCAACTCCCTTTAATGTCTCACCATTATTACCAACCTCCTCAATGAAACCCGTCGATCCCTCCTCAACTCCCTTTACCACACCAGCTTTGACCTCGTCATTGCCCAACTCAACCACCCTATCCTCCACCGATTCCTCTCCCTCCTTGTTGACTCCCTCCCTGACAACGACTCCCTCCCTGACAACGACTCCCTCCCTGACAACGACTCCCTTCCCTCCCAACATTTTCAGGAATTCCTTGAAGACTTACTTCAACTTGCTTCCGGAGGAACTCTATGAGTCAACATTGAGAGATCTTTGGATCGAATCCACCCCATTGGCCCCTCTGATACTTGCTGAGGTAGCAGCAAACCAGCTGCCCCTATCTTCCTGTCCTCTGACTCTGCCTCCGATATTCCCGGTCTCTCTACTGACTCCAATACTATGCACATTGAGTTCTCCACTACCACCCCCATACTATCCACTATCCCCTTCTTGGAATGTTGCACCTATCATTGACAGGGAACCTACCCCACCTGTTATCCCCTCCCTCCCCCTTCACTAGAAAATGGGACTCTGGGAAACACCTCCCACTCCGTTGACCAACTTCACCCTGCTCTCACTCCACCCCTCCATGTTCTCTCCCCAGTGACTGGTCATGCCCAACCCGTGGTGGCTCCACCCCCTTACTCCACCACCACTACCCCCGGTACCGCCTGTGCCTCTCGCCAATGTTGCTTTATCTGCAACCATAGAGGACTTTTTTGCATCAATTGTCCATTCTACACCTGTCCCTTCTGTGAGAACCGGGCCCCTGGTCACTCTCAATGTGACTGCACCTGGTACCCTATCCAATGCTGCTGCTATGGATGCCCATTCCACATCCCACCATCCCCCTGTCCCAATGTCTCTGAACAGGGTTTCTCCCCTACTGATGATGACAATGGCTGGGAACCTCAATATGGTGACGACAGGTAGGGATCTGTGGTTGATTGAAGCTGGGCTTTAATCTTACATGGGAGATAATGTTACAGTTGAGGATATCCCCTCCCCTTTTTCCCCAGTTATCAACAAAGATGACTGGAATGCTGCACTTGACCTGGACTCCACACCCACTAAGTGGACTACGTATTTCTGTTTCTCTCTTTCTCCTATTCCTGAAGACACTATCTTCTAAGCTGTGTCATTATTTATAACTTGTTTCTTGTCACAGACACTGCCCTCCTTGGCTATGCTCTCTTGTGCATAGCCTCATAGTTCCATTTATATCCCTGACTTGTTATAACTCATAGTGCCTGCCCTACACTAGTTCAAGCTCCGCTTGAACTCATTATAATAAAGTATTTAAGCCTCTCTTTCCACTATTTGTACCTTCAATCTTGATCTATACAATACCACATAGTTTTAAGTAGTCTCACTGATTATTCCTAATCAATCTCTAGTCTAAGCCAGGCCTTAGACTCCTCAATATTGATCTCATCTTCTGAGATCTCTTCATTGCTGCCATTCTCATCATCGAGGGCTGCTCCATTTCTAGGTGTTACAGTTGCCCTGGAGAGTGCCCTTAACCTGCTGCTGTCATCGTTGGACGTCGTTTCCTTTGTTCCTTTTCACTATTCCCTGACTCTTGATCGCCCCTGGCTACCCTCTCTTACTTGATAGGAGTCGACCTGTTTGTCTCGCCTCGTTTCTTATCTTCTTATCTAGCGTGACTCATTCAACATGAGTTACTATCTACTTATCTACTTATCTTCATATCTCTCCATCTCGAATTGTCTTTCTTTCTTTCACTATTGTTACACAGCTTGGTCTGTGCACAATAGGTTGACCCTTAAATACCAGTAACAGTATGATGGTGTCCCCTAGCTAGTTTTGTGCAATCAAGTGTTGTTCTAGTCCTCTGAGAGCTCCAGCTGTGTGTCTGGATATCAAGACCTTCCCTCTTGTCTTTGAACTCCAAGGAGCGGACTCTTCATGAGCGATTCCTCCTTGGTCTAAGACTCAGAACACCACTTCGCATAACAAAAGAACTAGCTCTTCCCCTTGCCTCTGCTGCTTAGCAGACCGCCACCATTTCGCACCATCCGTTCAAAGGGTTTTGTGTCCCTGGCAACGACGACGATGAAGAAGAACCCCAACAGCCACAACAGTCCTCTTCCTCCACCCTCTTCATCACCTCTTCCTCCACCCAGTCCCTTCTCAAAGGAACAGGTCCAGTTATCTCCAGAAAGCTGAAAACCATCGTCCCTTCCCCTTCCATCCCATCAACTTCTTCCCCTTCCCCTTCCATCCACACCCCTACCCCCACTGCCATGAGTGGACAGGCTACCACAGGAAGTGGTTGAGCCACAGAATTAAAAGCTGGTCTCTCTGATGACTTCACTGGAGATTTTGCGAATGCAACACGATGGATCTTGGCCATGAAGGCCTACTTCACAATGAATAGCACCCTATACGATAATGATGCCCAGCTCCTCACTTGCCTCAACAAGTTGAAGGATAAGGCCGCTCCCTTCGCCGAAACCTGGTACAGAAAGGTATCAGATGCGACCACCACACCTGTCAAATGAACTTTCGCCAAGTTTGAAGAAGACTTTATCAAGACATTTTTTTCCTATAATCTGAAGGAGTCTGCCAGGAGGGAATTAGAGCAGTTAACACAGAACTGGAACAAGGATACTGGTTTCCAGGATTTTATCAATCAATTTCGACTCCTAGCTGCCAGAGCAGGATTAACCGACGACGAAACACTCATTCTTCTGTTTATGAAAGGAGTTCACCCCAGGATCGCTGAGATGATCCTTTCTATGTCTACAGTACCAACCACCTTCAAAGATTGGATCAAGAAGGCGGAAGATTTCAATGCACAGAAGGAATGAATCGCTAACCTACGAAAGGGCCTAGGATTTAGGTTATTCCAAACCACTAGAGACCCAATGGCCATGGACATTGATTCTGTTTGACTCTCCCCTCTCCAATGAGCTGACCACATGAGGAAGGGACTCTGCTTCGTTTGCCATCAAGAAGGTTGCAGAGCATCCAACCACCATAGCAGCTCCTCCTCCTCGAACCCCAGATGACCCCCTTTTTCCGCTAGACCACCCTTACCTCCTCGAAACCCTTCTCAGCCCGTAGCAGCCAGAGTAGCCTCCACTGCCCCCGCACCCCCTTGATCTGACCTAGGAAAATATGTCGACTCTCTAACAGATAAAAAGGTCTCTAAGGAAGAGATCCTTTGAGTTTTACAAATGGTCTATGATGATGACAAGGCAGAAGTCATCTCCTCCGCCAGAATAGATGAAATCAAGGAGGATTTTTGAAAAGGAAGGAAGCCTCGACGTCTCCTCTTCCTAAAGTAACCATCGCTTCTGTGTACAATACTGGTAGCAAAGAACGCTCTATGAAACTCCCTATCACTCTTTGTACCATAGAAGGACAACAAATCGTTGATGAAATCTGAAGGCGACCCTAAGACAGAATGTCTAGGACCTACTCTTCAATACTGGAGGACACGACGAAGGGGGAAGAGTGCTCGTTAGGGGAATCCCAACAAGGACAAAACTGGTTTGTCCAGTTGGATGTTATTGCATTATATACTACTACAAGCTGTGCACAGACCATGCTGTGTCAGGTACTATCTACGATAAGGATTACTATATAGAGTTACATGAGTCTCACGATCGTGTGAAAAGAACTAGAAGACGACAGAGATTAATACAACATGTAGATAAGAGATAAGGGCCTAGACCGGTCACATGATCTGGTCATGTGATGTGTCATGTGATCTAGTCACGTGCAAAAGCTAGGTGAAAATGAACGGATTCATAACATTACCCCCACACTAAGGGTGAGATTCCAGATCATCCATGCACCATTGATCCGGAAGTGAAATTTTCATAGGGGCTGAAGAGCTCCCCGAACGCGGTCAATGAGAGACCGTTTAACTTCCGCGGCACTGCCGGGTGTTTTTGGTGAAATAACTTAACGGCTTCTGGGGCATTCTTGAGACCAGAGGCAGGTTCCCAAGTTCTATCGTCCTCCCCATAGCCCTTCCAATGAATTAAATACTGAAAGCCTCGTCCCGCAGGGTGTGAATCCACTATATAGTCAACTTCGAACTCCTCAGAGCCCTCTTCATCGACAACTATCGGGCCGGGTCTATCCACCGGCTGTCCTTCCGCAGGGGGAAAGTATGGTTTCACGCGGGAAACATTGACCGTTTCATGGATCTTCATGTGCTTAGGCAAGTGTAAAGATACCGCGTTATTCCCAACCACGTCCCTGATCGTGTAAGGCCCTATCCAGCGCTCCGTTAATTTCCGGGAGGGGCGATTTCCCAGCGCAAGGTTTTCTGTAGATAACCAAACTTTGTCCCCTATTTGGTAAGCCGGGGTGGCCGTGCGATGCTTGTCCGCTTGCGTCTTCATCCTCTCACGAGTTTTCGCTAACACTGCCTTCGCATCCAATAGTGCCTTTTTCATGTTGTCGGCAAAGGCGGCCGCTGCGGGAAAACGAGTGTGTTCTGGTTCAATTCCCATTCTAGGGCTGAATGCTTTGGTAAGCGAGAAAGGTGTCGCCTTCGTAGCGGCGGACTGTGTGTTGTTGAAATTAAACTGGGCGATGGCTAGCCATTCGACCCATTGATCTTGCTTTTCTGCCACGAACATTCGTAGGTACTGCTGTAATTCCCTATTTGTTCGTTCCGTTTGTCCATCCGTTTGTGGGTGATAGGCGGTGGACATGCGGCATTCGATGTGCAGCATTTTACATAACGCTTCCATAACCTGGGAAGCGAACTGTGGTCCTCGGTCCGATACCAGCGAGGTAGGAAGCCCGTGATGCTTCCAGACATAATCCCGATATAAAGCCGTGGTGCCAAGGGCCGTGACTTCCTTTGTGGTTGGGATGAACACTGCTTCTTTGGAAAATCTATCTACCACTACCAGAATGGCATTGAACCCCTTGACTTCGGGAAAGCCTGTCATAAAATCGGTGGCTACATCTTCCCAGGGTCCTTTTGGTATTTCTAAAGGCGCTAGCAATCCTGCAGGGGCGTGATTGGCAGGCTTCATGCGAGCGCATCTTTGACATGTTCTACAATAATTTACCACATCTTGTCAATGGCCCGGCCATTTATAGTAGCGGGTGAGCAACTCCACGGTCTTTTCTGCTCCTTTGTGGCCGGCTAGCGGGTGGTCGTGGTAACAAGTGATTACCTCTTGATGGAGGTTCGGCAGAACCCATATTTTATTGTCATACATCCAGGTACCTAGTTTATCCACACTGCCGTCGGGATTTCATATGGTTTTGTGTGCCTGTAATATTCGCTCAAACAAGCTTTTCTCGGAGTTTAATTGAGCTATGACTTTTTCGGGGGGAATGAACGTGAGGTCATGATTGTCGTTCTCGATGCCGACAGCATGATCTTCTTGCCTTGATAAGGCATTGGCTTTTCCCATTGAAGTGCCGGGTTTATTGATTAGTCGATAATCAAAACGGGATAAATACTGGGCCCATCGGGCTTGACGTCGACTTAAATTTTGCGAGGTCATAAAGTACTGCAGATTCTTATGATCTGTCCATATTTCGAAAGGAAAGTGAGCGCCCTCTAAGTGGTGACACCATTGTTCTAACGCTGAAATAATGGCCAGCATTTCTTTGTCCGCGATCGGATAATTCCGCTCTTCGGGCGACATGGTGTGCGACATATAGGCCACCGGATACCATTTATCCTCTTTTTGTGTGGATAACATGGCTCCTATCGCGAAATCGGAGGCATCGCATTCTACCCAATAAGGGGTAGTGTCGTCTGGGTAAGCCAGTACCGGTGCGGTGGTGAACTTTAACTTAAGCGTATCAAACACGTTTTGTTGATCTGATCCCCAGATCCAAGGTTGATCTTTCTTTGTTAGGTCATGCAGGGGTCGCACTACCTGGGAGTATCCATCGATGAATCTCCGGTAGAAGTTAGCCAGCCCCAAGAAGCTTCTTACTCCTTTTACGTTGGTGGGGGCTGTCCATCCCGCTATCCCGTTTAGCTTGGCTTCGCTCATGACCACTCCTTCCGTAGATACGTCCATTCCAAGCATCTTTACCTTGGTTTGGAAGAAGGAGCACTTTTCCGGTTTGACAAATAAGTCATGCTTCCTAAGTCGTGCCAGCACTTCTCGAACTTTCTTTATGTGTTCTTCTCGATTGAGGGTGTTCGTAAAGATAAAAAGATCATCTATGTAAACAATCACTACGTCTTCCATATCACCGAAGATCTTGTTCATCATTTGTTGAAAGGTGGCAGGAAAGTTGCACTGCCCGAAGAACATGACCGTCGGTTCGAAAGATCCTTTGTGACAGACGAAAGCTGCTTTCCATTCGTCTCCTTCTTTTATTCATATGTTATTGTAACCTCAACGAAGGTCCATTTTTGTAAAGAGCTTCGCTCCTTTTAATTTATCGATTAGTTGGGAAATGAGCAGAAGAGGGTAGTTATTTTTCACAGTACCCTCATTTAAATAACGATAGTCCATAACCATCCTCTTTTTTCCTTCTTTCTTTGGAATGAAGAAGACGGGCGAAGTTTGTGGGGATTTGGATGGTCGAATATACCCCTTAGATAATTGGTCGTCTAGAAATGCCTGCACTTCGGCCTGTTCGTCTGGGCTCATGGGAATCACCCTACCCTTTTTGGGTTTAAACTCGGGTTTTAGATCTATGGCGTGATCCCACGGTTTGCGTTCAGGCATTCTCTCGCTTGCCTTCTTCGAGAAGACATCTAAATAATTGTGATACTCCCGGGGGACTAGATTGAACGGTTCCTCAAATACAGGTTGGGCTATTGTATTTAACCTTGTTTGCCCTCTCATATGCCCGTACTTGTTTTCCCATTCTTCTAACCTATTCCGATAAGTAGCGTTCAACGCTCTACACGATTCCGGACATCTGGTCATGGCCACGTGCCCCGTTTCCCAATTGATACGAGGGTTTTGATGTCATAACCACGTGTTTCCTATAATCATCTGGTTTCAGCCCAGATTGGTAACTTCCACCGTGAGCTTCTCCTGGTGTCCTTCGAAGTCTAATACTAGCACCGCTCGGTGGGTGATCCCGCCTGCTTGATTTAACGTGTTATCGGCATTGTACACGGGGATGAGTCGTTCTAGAGGTTCCAGGGGGATTCGATGCTGCATGGCCCATTCCCTATCAATAAAGGTTCCTCCTGCGCCACTATCCAACAGTGTGTTGACCGAAATGTTTTGATATTTTTGGATTATATTGATTTTTATAGTGAGTTCACCTTCGAGATTGATGACTCGAAGATCTCATGGAGTCGAGCTCTCCTTCAACTCTTTTTGGATCGTTTTCATATTATACGTAAAAGGAACAAAAGAAGGTTCTTGTATATTACATTCCAAGGGTTCGAATCCTTGATCAATCAGGTCCTGATATGGTTCTACAAATATATTTTTTTCTTCTTTATTACTGGAATTAAATACTTCTATCGTGGAGCTGCGCTCAAAGTGAGATGCTGGTATGTTGGACTCAGGGAGGCTACCCCATCGTGAGTCCAAATTTTCTTCTTCTAAATAGGCAAAACTATTTCGAAATGAATCTCTAACTAATTTATCTATTTGGGGTGATCGAGGGCTCGATCTCGTCACCCCCTCCCTTTTCCCTTGGCTTCCATTTCCTCTAGATCACGGAAGTAGGCCCTCATGGCCTCATAGTCCATTCCTTGGACCGCCTTAAGCCGACAGTCAGGCTCTGCCTTTGATGACGAGGCGACCACCCCGGAACTATTTGTTATAGCGGCGTTCTCCGCTTCCTTTCCCACAACGGCTATCTTTCGCGTGCAATGGGCCTTGTGCCCCCCTCGAGACCATCCGCAATCTCCGCAACGAGTGGACGGCTTAGGACATTCCTGAGCCATATGCCCCTCTCCGCCGCAATTGAAGCACCCTTTTGGGGGGGCCGAGCGGGAGATGGCGTCTACGTCCATCGCATTGGGATCTCGGTACGGAGTTCTTTTGACCATGGGTTCCCGATCCCGAGTCTCGAAGCTCTCGATGGCCTCGGCGTATCTCTGAATGAGGGGGATGTAGTCGGTGACCAGAACTTCCCACTTGTCGTCCAGGAAGATATGATGAATGACATCCTGATGGACGGCTCGTTCCAAGAGTCCGACCCCCTCACTATGTGAGACGACAGCCATGTCGAACAAGGCCAGCCACTTGATGAGGAAGACTTGCGTCCTCTCTCCTTTTCGCTGGGTCATCGCTCGGAGTTGGCAACATGCGAGATCCTTTTCGTTGCCGATGGTGAACCGGCTCTGAATCTGGGCTTCCACCACATCTATGTACAGGTATTCGTGGGGGTCTTTTCCCCAATGCTTTTTAATCTTGTTTCGGGCCCATAGTCCAGCCCCGTTCTTGTCGATCTCCCCGGATTTGGCCCCTACCCGGGAGAGGATTGCCAACGCCTTGTCCTTGTGAGTGGCGTATGTTTCCTTGTGAAAATCTAGGAAAACCAAGACTTTCATCCACCACTCTTCAAAGCGTTGGTATGACCCATCAAAGTGTCCTGGGTCTGGGACAGGCACGATGGTCTTCCGGACTTCGATGGATGCAATTGGAGTGGCGGGGTTCTGTTGTGCCCGGAGTGTGGCGAGGGCGGCGGCGAGAACCTCTATCTGGGCCCGCAACTCGTCCATGGTTGTCCCGGACATCCTTGTTGTTGGCTCCTCGATTGATGGGGACGATGGGTGGGAACTCAAGGAGGAATTCTCTATGTCCAACGTAGAGGTGTTCGTCGTGTACGTAGATAGGGAGTGTTCCCTTTAAGAGGTCCAGACAATCCTGGATGATGATCGGGTCGGTAGTGCCGGTGATTTCGAAAAAGAACTGTCCGTCAGGGATATCGTTATCTGACGGACCAGGAGTTGCAAGGTGGGGAACGGGGAAGGTCGGGCGGACCGCGAGCGATACGTTGCCGAAGTATACGGCCAGAGTGACAATCTTCGCCTTTCTACAGGCGCGCGAATTTCGCAGGAGGTCGGTCTCACTGCAGAGTCGATACTATCTAGTGGAGGATGCGGGTTCTGCCTGGCTACGGCTGACGACTTTAGTGCACTGAAACTTCAACTCTTATTTAACAACGACAAAGAGTTGACCTTCATTGTGTGGAAAATACCACAATTACCCCTGATCGCACCTTGGGGGACACCGAACAGTGCCAAGCGCTAAAAACTAATTTCGAGCGGCGAAGTGTGTCCTCTCGAATGAGGTCAAAGCCTTCGCAAAGCGAACTCAATTGCAGGATAGTCAATCCTTGCACACAGCAGTTGAAGCCGCAGTTGCTTTCTGCGCCGTTGACTCAACGGTAAGGCCAACCACCTTAACCCTGGTGTCCGGGTTTGCACAAGTGCAAGTAGTGACGCTTGACGATGGTTCGAGGGAAACAAACAATGGATGGAGAGAGTAAGTGAAACGGGGGTACGACGTAACCCGGTCGCGGGGAGAGTAGGTAGTAGAGCTAAGTAGTTTTGTCCTTTGAAGGTGACCCTAAGACAGAATGTCTAGGACCTACTCTTCAATACCGGAGGACGCGACGAAGGGGGAGGAGCGCTCGTTAGGGGAATCCCAACAAGGACAAAACTGGTTTGTCCAGTTGGATGTTATTGCATTATATCATGCTGTGTCAGGTACTATCTATGATAAGGATTACTATATAGAGTTACATGAGTCTCACGATCGTGTGAAAAGAACTAGAAGACGACGGAGATTAATACAACATGTAGATAAAAGATAAGGGCCTAGACCGGTCACATGATCTGGTCATATGATGTGTCATGTGATCTAGTCACATGCAAAAGCTAGGTAAAAATGAACGGATTCGTAACAAAATCGCACTAGTGGACAGCGGGGCCACTGGTAACTTTGTAGACAGGGATCTCGCCCTCCAACTCAAGCTCTCCCTCACTTGAATGACTGTCCCAGTCATTGCCTCCAATGTCGATGGAACACCCAACAAGGGAGGCATCATTCGTTATAAAACTGTCCTCAATCTTCGAATAGGGAACACCGAAGAAAGGAAAGAGTTCTATGTGCTAAGATGTGGAAAGGATAAAGTAATACTAGGACTCCCCTGGCTTCGGAAAGCCAATCCTCTCATCAACTGGAAAACCGGGGTAGTCTCCATCCCTGAACCACCTTCCGCTGACACCCCCCATCTTTCCTAATATCTAGACGTACGAAAGACAACTATCGCCACGGAGATAGCAATAGAACAACCTAAGGAGAAGGTTGTTCTCCCCATGAAACTTGAAGAGTACAAGGATGTCTTCGAGAAGCCTACTGGTTCATCCTTACCCCCATCTCATCCCTGGGACCATGTCATCGAACTAAAGGAAGATTTTGTTTCAAGGGTGGCCAAAGCCTACTCCCTCAATCCAAAGGAACTCCTGGCATGTAAGGAGTTCATTGACGAACACCTGACGTCTGGAAAAATCTCCCCGTCCAAATTCCCACAGGCTTCCCCCTTTTTCTTTGTCCCAAAGAAGGATGGAACCCTCCGCCCTTGTTAGGATTACAGGTATCTCAACTCGGCCACGGTAAAGAATACTTATCCTCTCCCCCGTATCTCCGACCTTGTCAACAAACTGAAAGGGTCTACCCTTTTCACCAAGTTAGATATTCATTGGGGATACAACAACGTACTGATCAAACCGGAAGATCGATGGAAAGCCACCTTCATCACCCCCTTCGGCCTGTTTGAACCCAATGTCATGTTCTTCGGCTTTTGCAATGCACCCCCCACCTTCCAAGCAATGATGAACAACATCTTTGGCGACTTCCTTGCCGAAGGATGGTTGATCATTTACATGGACAACTTCATGATCCATTCTGACAACAATCTCAACCTCCACTGGGAAAGAGTACGGAAGGTATTACAGCGCGCTTGAGAACATGACCACCATTTCAAGCTTGAGAAATGTGTTTTCACCTCCAGCAAAGTAGAGTTCCTCGGACTGGTCATTCAACCCGGACAACTGCCTATGGACCCTGCTAAACTTACTGCCATCCAGGACTGGGAACCCCCCAAGTCTCTGAAGGGTGTCTGATCTTTTATTGGCTTCTGCAACTTTTACCGGAAGTTCATTGCTAACTTCTCGGCAGTCGCTCAACCACTGATCAATCTCACCAAGAAAGAAATCCCCTGGCAATGGTCTGATGAGTGTCAGAAATCCTTCGATCAGCTGAAACATTCCTTCCTTTCAAAACTGCTACTCCGCATGCCTGACGTCGAGAAACCTTTCTTTGTCATGACTGATGCCTCTCTCATCACTTCGGGTGCAGTATTAATGCAAAGGAACAGCAATGGAGATCTCCAACCATGCGCCTATTTGTCCAAGACCTTTTCCCCTGCGGAACGAAATTATGGCAATTCTTTCTAATGGATTTTGACCTCATCTTCCATCATCTCCCTGGCACTCGGATGGCACCTGCTGATGCCCTGTCCCGCAGGCACAATGTCGATACCACCTCTGATAACACTGATGTGACTCTACTCCCTGACCACCTCTTTGTCCAATCTCTAGACACCGCCATCGCAGCAAAGATTGCTGACCTCACCTCCTCCGATTCACTCGCATCCTCTGCCCTCTCTTGCCTGGGGGAGGGGACCTCCCTCCTTCCCAGAGCATCTGCATTGGACTGGTCAACAGAGCAAGGCCTCTTGTATTACAAGGGTCGCCTCTACGTTCCGGAACTGCTTCGCTTGGACATTGTCCGCCTCTGCCATGACTCCCCAGCTGCAGGACACCCTGGCATCCTTCGCACCCAGAACCTGATCACGTGGGACTATTGGTGGCCTGGTCTCTCGTCCCTGGTCCGCCGCTTCGTCCTTGGTTGTGCCATATGCCAGGCCAACAAGGTTAATACCCATCCTTCTCGACCTCCCCTTCTCCCCATCCAGTCCACCTCCACTCGTCCTTTCCAACAGATCTCTCTGGACCTTATCACCTCCCTACCTATGTCCTCTGGTTTCACAGCTGTCTTGGTCATGGTCGACCATGGGCTTACTTAGGGGGCACTTTTTCTACCTTGCACTGATTCCATTACTGCTGAAGGAGTAGCCTCTCTCTTTTTTGAACAAATCTTCCCCAGATTTGGACTTCATGACAAATGCATCTCCAACAGAGGTCCTCAGTTCGCCTTTGCATTCGCCAAGGAACTTGCTCGCCTTCTGGGATATGACATCACCCTCTCTACTGCCTATCACCCCCAGACTGATGGTGAAACTGAACGGGTCAACCAGGAGTTAGAAACATACCTGCGTATGTTCTGCTCTGGAAAACCCAACTCCTGGGCTTCCCTCCTCCCCCTTGC
>JBBPKR010000174.1:0-15155 GCA_038089375.1 Pseudoaustroboletus valens | reverse complement strand
CACCCCTAATCGAGAAGAACACATAAAGAAAGTTCGAGAAGTGCTGGCATGACTTAGGAAGCATGACTTATTTGTCAAACTGGAAAAATGTTCCTTCTTCCAAACCAAAGTGGAAATGCTTGGAATGGACGTATCCACAGAAGAAGTGGTCTTGAGCGACGCCAAGCTCAACGGGATAGCGGGATGGGCAGCCCCCACCAACGTAAAAGGAGTAAGAAGCTTCTTAGGGCTGGCCAACTTCTACCGGAGATTCATTGACGGATACTCCCAGGTAGCGCGACCCTTACATGACCTAACAAAAAAAGATCAACCTTGGATCTGGGGATCAGATCAACAAGACGCGTTCAATACGCTTAAATTAAAATTCACCACTGCTCCGGTACTGGCCTACCCTGATGACACCATGCCGTATAGAGTAGAATGTGATGCCTCGGACTTCGCCGTGGGCGCTGTCTTATCCACACAAAAGGAAGATAAATGGCACCTGGTAGCTTACATGTCGCATGCCATGTCTCCTGAAGAAAGAAACTACCCAATTGCGGATAAGGAGATGCTGGCCATCATTTCGGCCCTTGAACAATGGCGTCATCATTTAGAAGGAGCTCATTTCCCATTCGAGATCTGGACAGATCACAAGAATCTGCAATATTTTATGACCTCACAAAACTTGAGCCATCGGCAAGCCCGATGGGCACAATACTTGTCAAGATTTGATTACTGGCTAATCAACAAACCCGGCACCTCAATGGGAAAAGCCGATGCCTTGTCTAGATGAGAAGATCATGCTGTCGGCATTGAAAACAACAATCATGATGTCACATTCATTCCTCCCGAAAAAATCATCGCTCAACTAGGCTCGGAGAAAAGTTTATTTGAACGAGTACTACAAGCACACGAGTCCATATGAAATCCCGACGGCAGTGTGGATAAACTGGGTACCTGGATGTACGATAATAAGATATGGGTACCAACACACCTCCGACAGGAGGTAATCACTCGTTACCACGACCACCCGCTAGCGGGACATAAAGGAGCAGACAAAACCATGGAATTGCTCACCCAATACTATAAATGGCCGGGCCATCGACAGGATATTGTAAATTATTGCAAAACATGTCAGTGGTGCGCTCGTATGAAACCGGCCAATCACGCACCGGCTGGTTTATTAGTACCATTAGAGGTACCACAAGGACCCTGGGAAGATGTAGCTGCCGATTTCATGATGGGTTTCCCGGAGGTCAATGGGTTCAATGCCATCCTGGTGGTGGTAGATCGATTTTCAAAAGAAGCGGCTTTTATCCCAACCACCAAGGAAGTCACGGCATTGGGAACAGCTGCCCTATATAGGGACTATGTGTGGAAGCACCATGGACTTCCCACCACACTAATCTCTGATCGTGGTCCACAATTTGCTTCCCAGGTCATGGAAGCATTATGTAAAATGCTACACATTGAACGGCGAATGTCTACAGCGTATCATCCGCAAACAGATGGACAAACGGAGCGGACAAATCGGGAATTACAGCAGTACCTACGATTGTTTGTAGCCGAAAAACAAGATCAATGGGTTGAGTGGCTTGCCATCGCCCAGTTCAACTTCAATAACACACAGTCGGCTGCTACGAAAGCCACTCCTTTCTCGCTTACCAAAGCGTTCAGCCCTCGAATGGGAATTGAACCTGAAGTCACTCGTTTACCCGCAGCAGCAGCCTTCGCCGACAATATGAAGAAGGCACTAATAGATGCGAAAACCGCCTTGGCAAAAACTCATGAGCGAATGAAAACGCAAGCGGACAAACATCGCATGCCGGCCCCGGCTTATCAAATAGGGGATAAAGTGTGGTTATCCACGGAAAACCTCACCCTCGGGAATCGCCCGTCCTGAAAATTAACGGAGCGCTGGATTGGGCCTTACACCATCAGGGATGTGGTTGGGAGTAACGCGGTATCATTGCACTTGCCAAAGCGCATGAAAATCCATGAGACAGTCAACGTCTCCCGTGTGAAACCGTACTTTCCCCCTGCGGAAGGTCAGCCGGTGGACAAACCCAGCCTGATTGTTGTCGATGAAGATGGCTCGGAAGAGTTTGAAGTCGACTATATAGTGGATTCCCGCCCCGCCGGAAGGGGGTTTCAATATTTAATTCACTGGAAAGGCTATGGGGTAGACGATCGTACGTGGGAGCCAGCCTCTGGTCTCAAGAACGCCCCGGACGCTGTTAAGTTATTTCATCAGCAGCACCCGGCAGCGCCAAGGAAGATAAAGGGCCTGTCAATGGCTGTGTTCGGGGAGCTTTTTGGCCCCTATGAAAATTTCACTTCCGGATCAACGTCGCATGGGTGATCTGGAATCTCACCCCTAGTGAGGGGGTAATGTTACGAATCCGTTTATTTTCACCTAGCTCAGGCATGTGACTAGATCACATGACTCATCACATGACTGGATCATGTGACCGGTCTAGGCCCTTATCTCTTATCTACACATTGTATTAATCTCTGTCGTCTTCTACTTCTTTTCACACGATCGTGAGAACACTCTAACTCTGTATAGTAATCCTTATCGTAGATAGTACCTGACACAGCTTGGTCTGTGCGCAACTTGTAGTAGTATATAATGCAATAACATCCAACGGGACAAACCAGTTTTGTCCTTGTTGGGATTCCCCTAACGAGTGCTCCTCATCCTTTTGTCGCGTCCTCCGGTATTGAAGAGTAGGTCCTAGACATCTGTCTTAGGGTCGCCTTCAACGATAGTCCTGGCAGGGGCGAAGCTTCTTGCCATCCTTCTTCTGGACAAAGAAGAAAGGAGATGCTTGTGGGGACTTGGAAGGGGAAATCTTTCCAGATTTCAAGTTTTCATCGATGAACTCCTGGCAGGCCTTGAGTTCGGCCGGGTTAAGGGGGTAGTTCTTTGCTCTTTTCGGGATAAAAGAGTTGGAGAGTTTGATCGTATGATCATATGGTCGGGACAGGGGTAGTTTGGTGGTTCCTTCTTCGGAAAACACATCGGAGAAGGAGGAGTAACCATCAGGGAGGGTGACTGCCTCCGAGCCGGCTTGTTGTGCGATGGTGGTGGACAACGTAGTCCGAGCAAGCTCCACAAACGGTGGAGAACCAGCAGCGTTCAACATAGAACGTCTGAGGAGTCCTTTACAGTTCAGAGGTGTCGAGTAGCATAGATACATACTTGTTGTAAAGGCTCCGAGAGATGTCAGCTTCCTCTCCTTTGCCAAGGAAATTGGCGAGGTAGCGTTGATGGTGAGACCGGGAATGATCATCCTGAGTGTTGTTATAGTCTTCTGGGGAAGTTCCACTTTCCCGTCCCGCCATGAGATCTTTGGGTTCATCGATCTCAGCCAAGGAAGGCCTAGAAGGAGATTGTCCTTGCCCTGTCCAAGGACAAGGAACGTTCATTGTTCCATGATGCCACCATAGTCAATGACTAGTCGAGCTTTGTGGGTGATGTCGCCAGCTTTGTTGAGAGTACCGTCAACATTCTGGGCTTTAACAGGTTGAGGGAGAGGGGAAGTGGGGATGTGATGTTGATTGATAATACAACGGTTGATGAAGCATCCAGTAGCTCCACTGTCGATCAATGTGGTGATGCCGACGTTTTGCT
Organism: Pseudoaustroboletus valens; assembly: GCA_038089375.1. Taxonomy (NCBI): domain Eukaryota; kingdom Fungi; phylum Basidiomycota; class Agaricomycetes; order Boletales; family Boletaceae; genus Pseudoaustroboletus; species Pseudoaustroboletus valens. The sequence continues at coordinate 11,536 of JBBPKR010000174.1, read as the reverse complement.
CCAGATTCTTGCTGGAAATAATAGTGACTGGAAGGCGAATAGAACTAGCCTTCATTCCAGCAATAAATACAGGAGCAATCGTAACCGAGGGTCCAGACACCAGTCCTGGCCCTCCTTCTAAAAATCCTTTCCAGTTTGGACAAGGTCCGAGGCATCATCTTCAAGAAGATGAATATTTTCGACTTTATATACCATCCTAGGATCATCTTTGTCGGCTTCCCAGATAGAGTTCCTGTCTTCGTCTTTGGCAGGATTGAACACAGCGTTGATTGCTTTGATGAGTTGTGCCTTGTCATAACCTTTAGACTTGGCAATCATGTCGTATGGGTCAACGTTGACCACAACATCCTTTGGGGTAGAAGGTGGAGTGGTAGCCTGTACCATCCGTACTTGGACCGTCGAGGTTGAAGTCCGCTTCTTAATGTTGGGGGTATACCCTGGGTGACATTTGGTAGAACAACCTTGCTTCTTACAGATGAAGCATCTCCTTTCTCGGAATAGACGGGCACGCTCTTCGGGTGCGAGAGTAAGGCGGTCTACGTCCATGGCGTTGGGATCCCTTCGGGAGGAAGATTCTCCATAAGCTTTGATCTCGGTAGTCATACCAGTAGGAATGAGGATGGGGGTGGGTTCGTCAATAGTCTCAACCAGTATAGGATGGGAGGCCGTGAGTGTTCCTAGGGCGGCGGAGATGGCGGAGCTAATATGGTCTCTGCTGACATCATCTAATGGGAGGGAAGTATTTTCTTCTCTGTTTCCTTCTTCACTGCTAGTGTCCTCTTCGTTTGTTTCTTCCTCAGGTGGGGGTAGCTCTGAGGTAGTAGCACGAGGAGTAGAGTGGTTGGATGAAGATGGAAGAGGAGGTGGATGGGGTCGAGGAGAGGATTGGAAGGGGTTTTCCCAAGGACGAGCAGAGGAGTTGGTAGGTCCTGCTCCGGAGATTCGATGAGACGTGATGACGATGTGGTGTTGCTCAACTTAGAGCAACGACGATGATGGGAGTAGAAACCTAGGTGTGGAGAGCACTAGGAAAAGATAACCTTGATCTTTTGTTATGATCAACTGTGATGCGTAATGTGTGACACGACCAGTAGTGTCAAGTGATATACCAAGGGGTTACAGCGTCAAGTGGTACCCTTCTCTCACTGAGGTGAGCGACGGCTGTAGATTGTTACAGTTGCCCTGGAGAATGCCCTTAACCTGCTGTTGTCCTCGTTGGACATTATTTCCTTCATTCCTTTTCACTATTCCCTGACTCTTGATCATCCCTGGCTCCCCTTTCTTGCTCAATAGGAGACAGTATGTTTATCTCACCTCATTGTTCTTCCTATCTAGCGTGACTCATTCAACATGAGTCACTATCTTCTTATCTCTTGATCTTCTTATCTCTCTGTCTCGATTTGTCTTCCTCTCTCTCACTACTGTTACACAGCTTGGTCTGTGCACGATAGGTTGATCCTTAAATACCAGTAACAGTACAATGGTGTCCCTTAGCTAGTTCTACGCAATCAAGCGTTGTTCTAGTCCTCCAAGAGCTCCAGCTGTGTGTCTGGATATTGAGACCCTTCTCTCTTGTCTTTGAACTCCAAGGAGCGGACTCTTCATGAGCGATTCCTCCTTGGTCTAAGATGCAGAACACTGCTTCACGTAACAAAAGAACTAGCTCTTCCCCTTGCCTCTGCTGCTTAGCAGACCGCCACCATTTTGCACCATTCGCCCAGAGGGTTTCGTGTCCCTGGCGACGACGACGACGAAGAAGAATCCCGACAGCCGCAGCAGTCCTCCTCCAGGACTCCCTTCATCACCTCCTCCTCCGCCCAATTCCTCCTCACTGGAACAGGTCCAGCTATCTCCAGAAAGATAAGGACCATTGCCCCCCCTCCTTCCAACCCATCAACTTCTTCCCCTTCCCCTTCCACCCACACCTCTACCCACATTGCCGTAAGCGGACAAACCACCACAATGAGTGGTTGAGCAACAGAACTAAAGGCTGGTCTCCCTGATGACTTCACCAGAGATTTTGCGAATGCCACACGATGGATCTTGGCCATGAAGGCCTACTTTACAATGAATAACACACTATATAGCGATGATGCCCAACTCCTTACTTGCCTCAACAAGTTGAAGGACAAGGCCACCCCCTTCGCTGAAACATGGTATCGAAAGGTATCAGATGCGACTACTACACCCGCAGAACAAACTTTCACCAAGTTCGAAGAAGATTTCACCAAAATGTTCTTTCCCTATAATCTGAAGGAGTCTGCCAGGAGGGAATTAGAGCAGTTAACACAGAACCAGAACAAGGACACCGGTTTCCAGGACTTTATCAACCAGTTTCAACTCCTAGCTGCCAGAGCAGGACTAACTGACGACGAAACACTTATTCTCCTGTTTATGAAAGGAGTTCACCCTAGGCTCGCCAAGATGATCCTTTCCATGTCAACAGTGCCAACCACCTTTAAGGATTGGATCCAGAAGGCGGAAGACTTTAACGCCCAGAAGGAACAAATTGCTAACCTATGAAAGGGACTAGGATTTAGGTCGTTCCAAAACACAAGAGACCCCATGGCTATGGATGTCGACTCGGTTCGACTTTCCCCCCTCCAATGAGCTGATCACATGAGGAAGGGACTTTGCTTTGTTTGTCATCAAGAAGGCTGCAGAGCATCCAACCACCGAGGTAACCCCTCAAACCCCAGACGCCCTCCCCTCTCCCCCAGACCTCCCCTCCCTCCTTGAAACCCCTCTCGGCCTGTAGTGGCCAGAGTAGCCTCCATCGCCCCCACACCCCCTAGGTCTGACCTAGGAAAGTATGTTGACTCCCTGGTGGCAAAGAAGATCTCTAAGGAAGAGATCCTCCGAGTTCTACAGACAGTCTACGATGATGACAAAGCGGAAGTCATCTCCTCTGCCAAAATTGACGAAATAAAGGAGGATTTTTGAAAAGGAAGGAAGCCTCGACGTCTCCCCTTCCTAAAGTAACAATCGCCTCTGTGTACAATACTGGTAGCAAAGAATGTTCTATGAAACTCCCTATCACTCTTTGTACCACAGAGGGACAACAAATCGTCGACGAAATCGCACTAGTGGACAGTGGGGCCACTGGCAACTTTGTAGATAGAAATCTCGCCCTACAGCTCAACCTCCCCCTCACCCGAATGGCCGTTCCAGTCATCGCCTCAAACGTTGACGGAACACCTAACAAGGGAGGCATCATCCGTTACAAAACTGTCCTCAATCTTCGGATAGGAAATACCGAAGAAAAGAAAGAGTTTTACATCCTGAGATGTGGAAAGGAGAAGGTAATACTAGGACTTCCCTGGCTTTGGAAAGCCAACCCTCTTATCAACTGGAAAACTGGGGTAGTCTCTATCCCAGAATCGCCTCCCCCCGACACTCCTTACCTCTCCCAGTATCTAGATGTACGAAAGACAACCATTGCCACCGAAATAGCAATGGAACAACCAAAGGAAGAGGTCGTTCTCCCTATGGAACTCGAAGAATATAAGGATGTCTTTGAGAAGCCCTCTGGTTCATCCTTACCCCCATCTTGTCCCTGGGACCATGCCATCGAACTAAGGGAAGACTTTGTTCCCAAGGTAGCCAAGGCCTACTCCCTCAACCCTAAGGAACTCCTAGCGTGCAAAGAGTTCATTGACAAACATCTGACATCTGGAAAGATCTTCCCGTCCAAATCCCCACAGGCTTCTCCCTTCTTCTTTGTCCCAAAGAAGGATGGAACCCTCCGACCCTGTCAGGATTACCAGTATCTCAACTCGGCCACGATAAAGAACGCTTATCCACTCCCCTGTATCTCTGACCTTGTTGACAAACTGAAAGGGTCCACCCTCTTCACCAAGTTAGACATTCGTTGGGGATACAACAACGTCCTAATCAAACCAGAAGATTGGTGGAAAGCTGCCTTCATCACCCCCTTCGGCCTCTTTGAACCCAACATCATGTTCTTCGGTTTTTGCAATGCACCCCCTACCTTCCAAGCAATGATGAATGACATCTTTGGCAACTTCCTTGCTGAAGGGTGGCTAATCATTTACATGGACGACTTCATGATCCATTCCGGCAATAATCTCAACCTCCACTGGAAAAGAGTACAGAAGGTACTGCAACACACTCGAGAACATGATCTTCATTTCAAACTTGAGAAATGTGTCTTTGCCTCCAGCAAAGTAGAGTTCCTCGGACTGGTTATTTAACCTGGACAACTGCATATGGACCCTGCCAAACTCACCGCTATTCAGGACTGGGAACCCCCCAAGTCTCTGAAGGGAGTTTGATCTTTCATTGGTTTCTGCAACTTCTACCGAAAATTCATTGCTAATTTCTTGGCAGTCGCTCAGCCACTAATCAACCTCACCAAGAAAGAAGTCCCCTGGCTATGGTCTGATGAATGTCAAAAGTCCTTTGACCAGCTGAAACATTCCTTCCTCTCCAAACCATTACTCCGCATGCCTGATGTTGAAAAACCATTCTTTGTTATGACGGATGCCTCCCTCATCGCTTCTGGTGCAGTGCTTATGCAACGGAATGGCAATGGAGACCTTCAACCTTGTGCCTACCTGTCCAAGACCTTTTCCCCCACCGAACGAAACTACGACGTTTATGACAGGGAACTTCTGGCAGTCATTCACACCTTGGAGGAATGGCGTCATTATCTTCAGGGAACCGGCCTTCCTGTCACCATGCTCACCGACCACAAGAATTTAACTTACTTCCGCCAACCCCAACAGCTCTCCAGATGGCGTGCTTGCTGGCAGTTTGTTACGAATCCGTTCATTTTCACCTAGCTTTTGCATGTGACTAGATCACATGACACATCACATGACCAGATCACATGACCGGTCTAGGCCCTTATCTCTTATCTACATGTTGTATTAATCTCCGTCGTCTTCTACTTCTATTTCACACGATCGTGAGAACACTCTAACCATGTATATGTAACTCTTATCGTAGATAGTACCTGACACAGCTTGGTCTGTGCGCAGCATGTAGTAGTATAAATATGAATGATATCCAACCGGACAAACCAGTTTTGTCCTTGTTGGGATTCCCCTAATGAGCGCATCTCACCCTTAGTCTCGTCCTCCAGCATTGAAGAGTAGGTCCTAGACATCTGTCTTAGGGTCGCCATCACAGTTCTTCCTAATGGACTTCGACCTCATTTTCCACCATCTCCCTGGTGCTCAGATGGCACCAGCTGATGCCCTATCCCGCAAATACGACGTCGACACCACCTCCGACAATGTGGATGTTACCCTACTCCCTGATCACCTCTTCATCTGGTCTCTGGATACTGCCATCACCGCAAAAATCGCAGACCTCACTTCCTCTGATTCTCTCACATCTCTGGCCCTCTCTTGCCTGGTGGATGGGTCCTCCCTCCTTCCTAGAGCATCCACGTTGGACTGGTCAATGAAACAAGGCCTCTTGTATTACAAGGGTCGCCTCTACGTTCCGGAACCGCTTCGCTTGGACGTCATCCGCCTCTGCCATGACTTCCCCACTGCCGGATACCCGGGTGTCCTTCATACCCAGAACCTAGTAGCTCGAGACTACTGGTGGCCTGGTCTTTCCTCCCTGATTTGCCGTTTCGTCCTTGGTTGTGCCACTTGCCAGGCCAACAAGGTCAATACCCACCCGTCTCAACCTCCTCTCCTCCCGATCCAGTCCTCCTCAACTCGCCCCTTCCAGCAGATCTCCCTGGATCTTATCACCTCATTGCCGGTTTCCTCTGGTTTTACTGCTATTCTGGTCGTGGTCGACCATGGGCTTACAAAGGGGGCACTTTTTCTACCTTGCACTGATTTTATCACTGCCGAAGGAGTAGCCTCTCTCTTTTTCAAACGAATCTTCCCAAGGTTTGGACTACATGACAAATGCATCTCTGACAGGGGACCCCAATTCGTCTCCACATTCGCCAAGGAGCTCGCTCGACTCCTTGGATACGACATCACCCTCTCCACCGCCTATCACCCCCAGACTGATGGTGAAACTGAACGGGTAAACCAGGAGTTAGAAACATACCTGCGTATTTTCTGCTCTGGAAAACCCAACTCCTGGGCCTCCCTACTCCCCCTTGTGGAGTTCGTCCACAACTCCTCCACCCACTCGTCGACCAACCAATCCCCTTTCTTTCTAATGATGGGATATGAACCTAGGGCTTATCCACCAATTGGAAAAACCTTCCTGCCCACCCTAGAGAATCACTTATCTCTTATCGAGGAAGGAAGGAAAGAAGCCCTGGTGGCACATGAAAGATCCTGACGGATCATGAAGGAATGTTCGTTATCTCGCTTCTCCCCATGGAAAGTCAGAGATAAGGTCTGGCTTGAGAACCGGAACCTTCATCTCCGATATCCGTCCAAGAAGCTAGCTCCTCAAAGGGAAGGACCCTTCAAGATAACTCAAGTAATATCCCCGGTGGCATACCACCTCCGACTTCCCCCCACTTGGCGCATCCACGACGTGTTTCACGCTTCCCTCTTATCCACCTATAGGGAAACAGCGGAGCACGGTCCGAATTTCTTATCTCCACCCCCAGAGGAGATAGAAGGCGAAGAGGAGTATGAGGTAGAGCAAATACTCTCACACCGCGGACCTCGAGGCAAGAGGCAGTACCTGGTGTCCTGGAAAGGCTGGCCTTTGTCGGAAAATACCTGGGAACCCGAGTCTAATCTTTCCCACTCCGACAAGCTCCTCCTCACTTATAAGGCCAACCATCCCTCCACCTTCTCCATCTAAATTCCCGTCACCATGACATACAACTTCCTCTCCTCTGCCTCTTGCTCTACTGCTACCTCTCGCCCCTCCTCCTCCTCTACCCACGGGGACAATCCATCTGGATCCATCAACATGACTGACCCTGGCATGACCCAGGTGCTCGACACCAACTCTGATTACGACCTCACCATGGGTTGTATCCATCCCAACGCCCCCATTGTTCCATCTCTCCTCCCTGATGAAATTAGAGATGAAATACTTTCTGCTGCCCTTGAGTCCCCTCCTATAGTATATACCATCACTGAAAGAATCGGTTTAAATAGAAATCCTGCAGCCAGTAATCTGCTTCTTGTCTACTTTTCTTTTGTTCGTCTTCAGCTATTCTTCTCCCAGATCCCCATCTCCGACCTCACCTCCGACCCCACTCTCTTTGGGGCCATGCAGGTTTGCTTCTCCACCCTCCTCCGACGCATCCTCTCCGCCCTCATGGAAGCCCAGCTTAATGACACGATAGCTTCTATCCACCCCAGAGACCTATTCTCCACCTTCAGTGGCTGGTGGCACTCTCTCACTCAACAAGGGCAAGATGACTACGCAGAAGAGGCTATGGCATTTCAGAGTTGGTTTCGAGCCAGCCCCTACTCCTTTCAGGAGCAATGAGCACAAGTCCAGAGGAACAACCTGGCTAGACTCTCATCGCACCTTCCTCACCCCTCGAGACGCATTACTCCACCCATCTCGCTCACCTCTACAACCACCCACTCTAGGACGCGTCGTCCTTCACACCCTGTCCCTCCTTCGTCGTCTTCGTCTAGCTCCTCCTCCCCAAATCGTCGTCGTCGTTCACAACCCAGCAGCCCTGCCATCACTTGTCGTCGCTCCTCCCTCTCTGTTCAGACCCCTGGGTCCCCTTATCCAGTCCTCACCTCAGGCCCTCGCTTCAACCCTGACGCTCTCCCAATCCCTCCTCCTGCTCCATCAGCCAAGGAGGGGAGTACTCCTCCACCTCCATATGCGTCCGCTGAGGACCATGATGACCCTTGTTCTTTCTGTGGAGAGAACCATAACCTTCTTGAGTACTGCCCCCATCATCGCTGCGAACATTGCAGAAGGGCCGGAGTTACTGTGGCAGAGTGTGCCTGCTCACACAGATGTTGATATTGTGGACGACTGGGTCACTATTCGATGGACTGCCCACAGGATAGAGAACCACTCGACATGGTGGAAGGTGAGGTGGACCTCGAAGCTGTTGGAGGGAGTTCCAGGTGAGGTGCATTATAAGTTGTTGCTGGACACAGAGTCTCCAGCCTACAATGGAGGTAATGTTACAGTTGCCCTGGAGAATGCCCTTAACCTGCTGTTGTCCTCGTTGGACATTATTTCCTTCATTCCTTTTCACTATTCCCTGACTCTTGATCATCCCTGGCTCCCCTTTCTTGCTCAATAGGAGACAGTCCATTTGTCTCTCCTCATTGTTCTCCTTATCTAGCGTGACTCATTCAACCTGAGTCACTATCTTCTTATCTCTTATCTCTCTGTCTCGATTTGTCTTCCTCTCTTTCACTACTGTTACACAGCTTGGTCTGTGCACGATAGGTTGATCCTTAAATACCAGTAACAGTACAATGGTGTCCCTTAGCTAGTTCTACGCAATCAAGCATTGTTCTAGTCCTCCGAGAGCTCCAGCTGTGTATCTGGATATCGAGACCCTTCTCTCTTGTCTTTGAACTCCAAGGAGCGGACTCTTCGTGAGTGATTCCTCCTTGGTCTAAGACGCAGAACGCCGCTTCGCGTAACATAGATGACAGCGGCCGTGGCAGGAAGTCTCCGAGACTTCCTTCGACGCAGGTGGCGTAGGACATGGTCCTAGAAGCAGACCTGGAGAGGTTCAGCTCTCACTGACTGAAGTTCCCTACCTAGGGATAGGAGCGGCCCTCGACAACGAGGACGGCAATGATGTTGAGGAAGTCTAAGGCCCGGCTTAGACTAGAGGATGAGGTAGAAAGAATTAACCAACAGACTTGAAACTATGTGGTATTGTGTAGATCAAGGTTAAAGATGGAAGTACAGAAGAGAGAGGTTTATATACGGTATCATAACAAGTTCAAGTGGAGCTTGAACTAGTTTAAGGCAGGCACTATTGAGTCATAACGAGTCAGTGTTATAAAAGGAACTATGAGGCTATGCGCAAGAGAGCATAGCCGAGGAGGGCAGTGTCTGTGACAAGAAACGAGTCATAGATAAGTAGCACTGCCTAAAAGGCAGTGGTCAGCACAGGTGACGGCGAGAAACAGAAGTATTGGTGCCACTCCGCCGGGGAGCAGTCTTGGGTGAGCGCAGTGTTCCAGTCGTCCTTGTTGATAACGGGGGAAAAAGGGGAGGGGGTATCCTCAACCGTAACAAACAGACTACACACCTGCGCATAGATGCTACAAGACCGTCACTCATCCAACAGGAAACCTTCTACAGGTATTTTACATTCCTTTTGATTATTCTTATCATTCTACACTAGTTACCCTACTTCCACTTGAGGGGGAGTGTTGGAAATCAATTGGTCTGCAGTACCATAGCCACTGTATTACATAATCACAGACTATTTCGAACCTTCATAGTATACCTTTACTTTAGTGACTACTACTAGAGTATTCAACATCATCAACATCATCCACCTTCTCTTGGGAGGCCAAACACCAGTGAGAATCACCATTTAACAACTCATCTGTAGATTTGGTGGAATGACAAAGTGGGGAGATAAGGAAAGTTTGGGGTACCGCCTCCAAACTTTAGGGCAACTGCCACCTTTTTTTGAGATCTGCTCGGCCGTGACTGAGTCGCAACCTCAGGAAATTTCACCAAGGTCGAAAGAGGCAGGTTCCAAATTCGGAAAACTCAGTGAACCCTGCAAAGGCAGATGATGATTCTTGCTACAGCATGTTCCGATTGCCATGTACTCTTGTTCTGTCAAGAGCACACGACGGTTGCCACATGTTATCATCCCGCTCTTTCTATCTTGCTCTCTTTGTTTACTTACACAGAAGTGATGACAAAGGCAAGGATGACTCGATGAGTTCGAAGATGAGACAGATGAGTACTGAGTTGTCGTCCTTACCCCCACCATCCTCATATCCAACTCCCCATTCCAGTCTCCATCCCCATTCTCCCTTCCATCCTCTCACCATAGTGAGACAATGTCACTGTCATCGTTCTTACCCCCACCACCATCCTCATCACCAACTCACCATCCCTGTCCCCATTCCCCCTCTCTCGCATCAGCATGCACAAGCGACCACATAACATGCACAATCGTGCGTGTTTTGCAGTCGCTCCTGCATGCTGCCCCCACTGCTGTTTGCCCATCCCTGTCCCCTCACTCCTAGACAATGATGACGACCTCACCCCTGCCACCATCCTCGTCCCTGTCCAGGAATGCCTGCACAATGCACACAATCGCGGCCCTCACTGTCACTGTCATCACCCCACTTGTCCTGCATACCTATTGTGGGTTGGGGTGTCATACCACGCGAGTTACCCACAACTGTCCAACACCCACAGGCTGGCCCTCACATTGGCACTGTGCTCAGAGTCAACGTACAGGAGCAACCACACAACATGCACTTTTCTCAGAAAGCTTGTCACACAATGACGGCACAACTAGTTGGTATTGGACATGAGTGGTGAGAACCTTGCTGATGATTGGCAGGATTCGATGAGGACACATAATTGAATTGTGTGAATGCAATTGCTATAGTGTATCGGACAGATAACAAGTACACTAGCCTTGCAAGGCCTTGCAAGGCATGCACATAACCTTGCAAGACCTGGCAAGGTGGGGGCATAGCCTTGAAAGGCCTAGCAAGGTCTTGGTTGTTACAGTTGCTGTGGAGAACGCCCTCAATCTGCCAATATCGTCGTTGGACATCGTTTCTTTCGTTTCCTTTCACTACTTCCTTACTCTTGACCGCCCTTGGCTACCCTCTCTTGCCCGATAAGAGTCACCCCCTTCGCCCCAGCTCGGTTCTTATCTAGTGTGACTCATTCAACATGAGTCACTATCTCTTATCTTCTTATCGTCTTATCTTCTTATCACTTTGTCCCGTTTTGTTCTCCTCTGTTTCTCTACTGTTAACACAGCTTGGTCTGTGCACTCAAGGTCGACCCTTAAATACCCATAGCAGTACTATCATGTTCCCTAGCTAGTTCTACGCAATCAAGCGTTGTTCTAGTCCTCCAAGAGCTCCAGCAGTGTGTCTGGATATCGAGACCCCTTTTCACTTGTCTTTGAACTCCAAGGAGCGGTCTCTTCGTGAGCGATTCCTCCTTGGTCTAAGACTCAGAACGCCGCTTCACGTAACATTGGTGACCTAGAAAGGTCTTGCTAGGCCTCGCTAGATTTGGGACTTTTTGCTGATGGATGACCTGATATTTCATCTCACATTCGGTACTTGTTTACCACTCACTTGACCAGGAGGATCTCAGATAATGACTCTCCAACTCGGTGAGATTGTTCAACCTTTGTGCTCATCCGCTCGGAGGCTGCTGGAAGCTTTGAAAGTCTTCCTCTTAGGTCGACCATTAGGATGGTCTAATAAAACAATCATTCACTACTCGACATCCCCTTCCAACAAATCGTCCGTGGTGCGCTTGGATAACCTGATTGAAGGCGAGGAAGTTACAGGCATCCCCCGAGTCAGACAAGCCACGACCGTCATTCGAAAGAAGAATGCGATCACTGGGTGGCGGCCCGGATCAGTAAACTACTTTTAGTTGTGTATTCTTCCCTGTGGCAGAAGTAACTTAC
>JBBPKR010000170.1:0-15292 GCA_038089375.1 Pseudoaustroboletus valens | reverse complement strand
CTACAGGTGCATGAAATTCGCAGGAGGGTGATACTCGCTGCAGAGTCAATACAATCAATGGGGGAGACAGGTTCTGCCTGGCTACAGCTGATGGTTTTAGTATGCTGAGACTATAACTCTTATTTGACAATAACAAAGAGTTATCCTTTGTTGTGTGGAAAATACCACAATTACCCCTGATCACACCTTGGGGAACACTGAGCAGTGTCAAGCGCTAAAAACTCTTTACAAGCAGTCAGGCAGGTCCTCTCGAATGAGGTCTATTCCCTGACAATGCGAACTTGTTTGCAGGAGAGTCACTCCTTGCACACAGCAGTTGAGATCACAGTTGATTTCCGTGCCGTTAACTATAATGGTATAGACCAACCACCTTAACCCTGGTGTCCAGGTATGCACAAGTGCAAAGGGTGACACTTGATGAGTGGGTGATGGAAACAAAAGGAGGGTTTGTGAGAATAAGTGAAGCATTTATTGCAATGTAACCCAGTCGCGGGGAGAGTCAGTAGTAAACTAAAGTAGTTTTGTCCTTTGAAGGCGACCCTAAGACCGAAAGTCTAGGACCTACTCTTCAAGTTGATAAGATGCAACAAGGATTGAGGGAGTACTTGTTAGGGGAATCCCAACAAGGACAAAACTGGTTTGTCCAGTTGGATGTCATTCATATTTATACTACTACATGCTGTGCACAGACCATGCTGTGTCAGGGACTATCTATGATAAGGGTTACTATACATGGATTAATAACTCTCACAATCATGTGAAAAGAAAAAAAGACGATGAAGATTAAGTACACATGTAGATAAGAGATAAGGGCCTAGACTGGTCACATGATCTGGTCATGTGATGTGTCAGGTGACTTGGTCACATGCCAAAGCTAGGTGAAAATGAATGGATTCGTAACAGGGCATAGTGTGGGTATACCCTGGGGTATCCTGGGTAGTACCCATACCCATACCCACCAATATACCCACATCCACAGAGTGGATATGGGTTTTGCCATGGGTGATGACAAATCAACCTGTGAGTAGACCCACAGTGAGTCTACCCATGGGTCATGTATTTGAAAAGGAATGACAACAGATTACAATGGACTACAAAATGCAAATATCATCCCAACCTGCCTCCAGTCTCTGCTCCTCTTTCACCTCAGGAAGGTCTCCCACCCCCTTCAAGTCCTCCACCTTCATGAGCTTGTGTTGAAACCAGGAGCTGAGACATAGAAGTGCATGGGTCAATTGCACCGACAACTCAGAATGGACATGTGACAGCACTGTTACAGTTGCTGAGAAAGCATCCATCAATCTCCCTCTGTCGTCATTGGACGTCATCTCCTTCCTTCAGGTTCGATACTCCCTGGGTCTAGACTGACCTTGGATCTCTTCTTTTCATTTCTAGAATGTTCTTTTGTTTCCCTTTATTGTTATCTTGTCCCAAGTTTACCCTGTCATAGTGTGACTCATTCAACATGAGTCACTATCCCTTATCTATGACTCAACTCTTATGTATCTCTTACTTCCATATATGTTTCTCTCTCCTGCCTCACTGCTGACCATCCCTGGTTTGTGCTCTTATAGCACCCCTATAAATACCCATCAGTAGTACAGTGTACTGTAGCTAGTTCTACACAATCAAGTGTTGTTCTAGTCTGCTGAGAGCTTTAGCAGTGTATCTGGATATTGAGACCCCTTCTCCTCAACTTGAACCCCAACGATCGGTCTCTTTGTGAGCAATTCATCATTGGTCTAGTCCTTAAAACACTGCTTCACATAACAAAAGAACTAGCTTGTCCCCTTGCCTCTGCTGTCTAGCAGACCGCCACCATTTCATACCACCAGAACAGAGGGTTTCGCTCCCCAGTAGAAAGCAGCAACAAAAAAGAGCCAAGACAGCCTCAGCAGCTGACCCCCTCCCTATTTGTAACCTCCTCCTCCTCCTCTCACCTTAGAAAACCTCCTCCTGTTGTCTTCAGACAGATCAAACCCCCACTCCCCACAGTAATACCGACTTCTCCCACTTCCCCCATTACCACCTCTACTCCCACTGCCGGAATGAGTGCTAGAGCTACAGAATTGAAAGCTGGTCTCTCTGACAACTTTTTGGGAGATTTTGCAAATGTGACATGATGGATCCTGGCCATGAAGACCTACTTTACTATGAACAATATGCTGTACAATGATGACACCCAGCTCCTCACTTGCCTCAACAAGTTGAAGGATAAGACCTTCCCTTTTGCTGAAACCTGGTATCAGAAAGTTTCAGATCCATCCATCACTCCCGCTGAATGAACTTTCACCAAGTTCAAAGAAGATTTCAGAAAGACCTTTTTTCCCTATAACCTGAAGGAGACTGCCAGGAGGGAATTAGACCAACTGACCCAGAACTGGAACAGAGAAACTAGTTTCCAAGATTTTATCAATCAGTTCCAACTTCTGTCTACTCAGGCAGAAGTAACAGATAATGACACATTGATACTCCAGTTTGCTTGAGGAGTACACCCAAAGATAGCAGAGATGATACCAGAGGAAACAGATTGAAGACCTTCACAAGGATCTTGGTTTGGGAAACCACCAACCTGCCAGAGATCCCATGGCCATGGACATAGATTCTGTCTGCCTCTCCCCCCTCCAACATACTGACCACATGAGGAAGGGACTTTGTTTCATCTGCCACCAGGAGGGCTGCAGAGCCTCCAACCACTGAAATGGTACTTCTGTCTCCTTACCCTGCCGACCCCCCTTTTCCCCCTTTCCCCCTAGACCACCACTTCCCCCTCAAAACCCATCCTGACCTGTAGCAGCCAGAGTGGCTTCTACAACTCCAGCACCAGTCCAATCTGACCTAGGGAGGTATGTTGACTCCCTAGCCTCCAAGAAAGTCTTGAAGGAAGAGATCCTTCGCGTTCTACAAACAGTCTATAATGAAGATAAGACCGAAACAATTTCCTTCACCAAGACCAAAGAAGTCAAGGAGGATTTTTGAAAAGGAAGGATACTTCAACGTCTCCCCTTCCTAAAGTAATTATTGCCTCAGTGTACAATACTGATAGCAAGGAACGATCAATGAGACTCCCTATCACCTTGTGCATCACTGAGGGACAACAAATCATCAACAAAATCGTGCTAGTAGACAGCAGAGCTACTGGCAACTTTGTAGATCAGGAGCTTGCCCTCCAACTTGAACTCTCCCTCACTCAAATGACTGTCCCTGTCATTGCCTCAAATATGGATGGAACACCAAACAAGGCAGGAATTATTTGATACAAAATGATCTTAAACCTTCGGATTGGAAATACCAAGAAAAGAAAGGAGTTTTATATCCTAAGATGTGGAAAGGAAAAGGTAATCTTAGGACTCCCCTGGCTTTGAAAGGCCAACCCCCTTATCAATTGGAAGACTGGGGTTGTCTCCATCCCTGAACCTCCTTTTGACTCCCACCTTACCAAATATCTCAAGATAAGGAAGACAACCATCACCACCGAGATAGCTATGAAGCAACCCAAGGAAAAGGTTGTTCTCCCCACAGAACTTGAAGAATACAAGGATGTCTTTGAGAAATCCACTGGTTCATCCTTACCCCTGTCATGCCCCTGGGATCATGCCATCAAATTAAAAGAAGACTTTGTGCCTAAAGTGGCCAAAGCCTACTCCCTTAACCCAAAGGAACTTCTAGCCTGCAAGGAGTTCATTGATGAACACCTAAACTCTGGAAAGATCTCTCCATCGAAATCCCCACAAGCCTCTCCATTTTTCTTTGTGCCAAAGAAGGATGGTACCCTTCGACCTTGTCAGGATTACAGGTACCTCAACTTGGCCACAGTAAAGAACACCTATCCCCTCCCTCACATCTCCAACCTCATTGATAAATTGAAAGGATTCACCCTCTTCACCAAACTCAACATTCAATGGAGATATAACAACATCCTGATCAAGCCAGAAGATCAGTGGAAGGCTGCCTTCATCACCCCTTTTGGTCTTTTTGAACCCAACATCATATTTGTTACATCCAACCGTGACATGACCAGTAGTGACAAGTGATGTACCAAGGGGTTATGGCGTCCAGCAGTACCCTTCTCTCACTGAGGTGAGCGACGGCTGTAGATGACAGCGGCCATGGCAGGAAGTCTCCAAGACTCCCTTCGACGCAGGTGGCGTAGGACGATGTCCTAGAAACAGACCTGGAGAGGTTCAGCTCTCACTGACAGAGGTCCCTACTTAGGGATAGGAGTGGTCCTCAACGTCAAGGACAGCAATGACATTGAGATAGTCTAAGGCCTGGCTTAGACTAGAGGATGAGGTAGAAAGAATCAACCAACAGACTTGAAACTACGTGGTATTGTGTAGATCAAGGTTAAAGATACAAATATGAGGGAGAGAGGTTTATATACAGTATCATAACGAGTTCAAGCGGAGCTTGAACTAGTGTAGGGCAGACACTATCGAGTCATAGCGAGTCAGTGATATAAAAGGAACTACGAGGCTATGCACAAGAGAGCATAGCCAAGGAGGGCAGTGTCTGTGACAAGAAACAAGTCATAAATAAGTAGCACTGCCTAGAAGGCAGTGGTTGGCACGGGAGATGGAGAGAAACGGAAGTATTGGTGCCACTCCACTAGGGAGCAGTCTTGTGCAAGCGTGGTATTCCAGTCGTCCTGGTTTTTGCAATGCCCCTCCTACCTTCCAGGCAATGATAAATGACATCTTTGGTGACTTCCTTGCTGAGGGATGGCTCATCAGTTACATGGATGACATTATGATCCACTCAGGAAATGACCTTTCCCTTCATTGAGAAAGAGTGAGAAAGGTTTTACAGTGTGCTTGGGAACACAATCTCCATTTTAAACTAGAGAAGTGTGTCTTCACCTCTAGTGAAGTGGAATTCCTCGGCCTGGTAATCCAACCCAGACAATTGCACATGGACCCTGCTAAACTCTCTGCCATCCAGGACTGGGAACCCCCCAAATCCCTGAAGGGAGTTTGGTCCTTCATTGGATTTTGCAACTTCTATCGGAAATTCATTGCTAACTTCTCTGCAATCACCTAACCTCTTATCAACCTCACCAAGAAAGAGGTCCCCTGGATATGGTCAACTGAATATCAGCAGTCTTTTGATCAGCTAAAGCATGCTTTCCTCTCCAAACCCCTCCTCCTGATGCCTGATGTTGAGAAGCCCTTCTTCATCATGACTGACATCTCTCTTATCACATCTGGGGCAGTCCTTATGCAAAAGAATGGTAATGGAGACTTACAGCCCTATGCCTACTTGTCGAAAACCTTCTTCCCTGCTGAGTGGAACTACAATGTTTACAATAGGGAACTTCTTGCGGTAATTCACACCCTGGAAGAGTGGCAACACTACCTCCAGGGAACAGGCCTCCTGGTGACCATGCTGACTGACCACAAAAACCTGACCTACTTTTTTCTGCCAACCCCAACAACTTTCCAGATGACATGCCTGGTGACAATTCTTTCTGATGGACTTTGATCTCATCTTCCACCACCTCCCCGGTATGCAGATGGCATCCACGGATGCCCTATTCTGTAAATATGACATTGACACCTCATTTAACAATGTTGATGTTACCCTCCTTCCTGATCATCTTTTTGTTCGGTCTCTGGACATGGCCATCATGGAGAAAATCACTGATCTCACTTCCTCTGACTCCTTGGCCTTGTTCACTCTATTCCGACTAGTGGATGGTTCTTCTCTCCTCCCCAGGGCATTGGCATTGGACTGGTCAATGGAATAGGGCCTCTTGTACTACAAGGGTCATCTCTACGTTCCAGAACCACTTCTTCTGGAGATTATCCACCTCTACCATGACTCTCCCGCTGCAGGACATCTGGGAGTTCTCCACACCCAGAATCTTGTGGCTTGGGACTATTGGTGGCCTGGTCTCTCCTCCCTCATTCATTGTTTTGTCCTGGGTTGTGCCACCTGTCAGGCCAACAAGGTCAACACCCATCTGTTCCAACCTCCACTACTCCCCATCCTGTTCTCCTTCACTCATCCCTTCTAGCAGATTTTGCTGGATCTCATCACGTCTCTTTCTCCTTCTTCTGGATTCACTGCTGTCCTGGTCATGGTCGACCATGGGCTTACAAAGGGGGCACTTTTTCTACCTTGCACTGATTTAATCACTGCCAAAGGGGTAGCCTCCCTCTTTTTCGAATGAATCTTCCCTAGGTTTGGACTACACGACAAGTGCATCTCTGATAGAGGTCCCCAGTTCACTTCTGCATTTGCCAAAGAACTTGCTCACCTCCTTGAATATGACATTGCCCTCTTCACTGCCTGCCATCCCCAAACTGATGGAGAAACTGAACATGTAAATTGTTATGGTCGAGGATACCCCCTCCCCTTTTTCCCCCGTGATTAATAAGGATGACTGGAACACCGTGCTCGCACAAGACTGCTCCCTGGCGGAGTGGCATCAGTACTTCCGTTTCTCGCCATCTCCTGTGCCAATCACTGCCCCCTAGGCAGTGTTACTTATTTATGACTCGTTTCTTGCCACAGACACTGCCCTTCTCAGCTATGCTCTCTTACGCATAGCCTCGTAGTTCCTTTTATATCCATTGACTCGGTATGACTCGTTATGACTTGTGTTGACTCAGTGCCGGCCCTATACTAGTTCAAGCTCCGCTTGAACTCGTTATGATACCCTATATAAACCCCTCTCTCCTGTATTTACATCTTCAACCTTGATCTACACAATACCATGTAGTTTCAAGTCTGTTGGTTGATTCTTTCTACTTCATCCTCTAGTCTAAGCCGGGCCTTAGACTCCTCAATGTCGTTGCCGTCTTCGTCGTCAAAAACCGCTCCTATCCCTAGGTAGGGAATCTCTATCAGTGAGAGCTGAATCTCTCCAGGTCTGCTTCTAGGACTTTGTCCTATGCCACCTGTGTCGAAGGAAGTCTCGGAGACTTCCTGCCACGGCTGCTGTCGTCTACAGCCATCACTCACCCCAGTGAGAGAAGGGTACCGCTCAACGCTGTAACCCCTTGGTACATCACTTGACACTACTGGTCGTGTCATGCGTTACACATCACGGTTGATCATAACATAAATCAGGAGCTGGAAATATACTTATGAATCTTCTGCGCTGGCAAACCTGATGTCTGGGCATCCCTACTCCCCCTGGTGAGGTTCATTCACAACTCCTCCACTCACTCATCAACCAACCAATCCCCCTTCCTTATGATGGGATATGAGCCCAGGGCTTATCCACCAATTGGAAAAACCTTCCTGCCGACCCTGGAAAGCCACTTATCTCTTATTGAGGAAGGAAAAAAAGAAGCCCTAGCAGCACATGAGTAATTCCATTGGATCATGAAAAAATGCTCCTTATCTTGGTTCTTCCCATGGAAGGTCAGAGATAAGGTCTGGCTGGATAACCAAAACCTTCACCTCCATTATCCCTCCAAGAAACTTGCCCCCAGAAGGGAAGGACCCTTTGAGATTACTCAGGTAATCTCCCCTGTGACTTATCAACTCTGACTCCCCCCTACATGGCATATCCATGATGTGTTTCATGCTTCCCTCTTATCTACCTATAGGGAAACAGTGGAACACAGGCCCAACTTCCTATCTCCACCTCCTAAGGAGATAGAAGGTGAAGAGTACGAGGTGGAACAAATCCTCTCTCACTGATGACCACAAGGCCAAAGGCAGTACCTGATATTCTGGAAAGGATGGCCCTCATTAGAGAACACCTGGGAACCCGAAGCAAACCTTTCCCACTCCGACGAACTCCTCCAGTCTTATAAGGCCAGTCATCCCTCTGCCTTCCCTAACTAGAACTCCTCCCAACATGGCCAGAAACTTCCTCTCCTCCACTTCTTGCTCCACCACCACTTCTTGCACCTCCTCCTCTATGACCCATGGGGATAACCCCTCTGGCTCCATTGACATGTCCGACCCAGCTATGGCTCAGACCCTTGACACCAACTCCGATTACAACCTCTCCATGGGTGACACCCATCCTGACACCCCAATTGTTCCTTCCCTTCTCCCTGATGAAATACTGGATGAAGTCCTCTCTGCCACACTTGAGTCCCCCCCCATTATATATACAATCACAGAAAGATTGGACTGAATAGAGATCCCATAGCTAGTAGCTTCCTCCTCATTTATTTCTCTTTTGTTCATCTTTGGTTGTTCTTCTCCCAGGTCCCCACATCCGACCTCACATCCAACCCCACCCTCTTTGGAGCAATGCAAGCATGCTTCGCTACTCTCCTTCGACACATCCTCTCTGCCCTCATGGATGCCCAGTTCAACAACACTATCACCTCCATTCACCCCAGGGATTTGTTCCCAGCCTTTAGCGGATGGTGGCAGTCCCTCACTCAACAGGGACAGAATAACTATGCAGTTGAGGCCATTGCATTTCAGAGTTGGTTTCAAGGCAGCCTGTACTCCTTTTAGAAACAACAAGCTCAAGTTCAGAGGAATGGCCTGGCTAGACTCTCGCCACACCTTCCTCACTCCTCCTGACTCCTGACTCCATCCATTTCTCTCACCCCTGCTGCTACCAGGTTAGAGAACCACTTAACATGGAGGAAGGCAAGGTGGACCTTGAAGCTGTTGAGGGGAATACCCAGTGAGGTGCATTACAAGTTGTTGCTGGACACAGAGTCTCCAGCCTACAACAGAGGTAATGAGGTAATGTTACAGTTGCTGAGGAAGCATCTGTCAATCTCCCTCTGTCATCATTGGACATCATCTCCTTTCTTCTGATTTGATACTCCCTGGGTCTAGACCGACCTTGGATCTCTTCTTTTCATTTCTAGAATGTTCTTTTGTTCCCCTTTATTGTTATCTTGTCCCAAGTTTACCCTGTCATAGCATGACTCATTCAACATGAGTCACTATCCCTTATCTATGACTCGATCCTTATCTCTTACATCCCTGGTCCATGCTCTTATAGCACCCCTATAAATACCTGTCAGTAGTACAGTGTACTGTAGCTAGTTCTACACAATCAAGTGTTGTTCTAGTCCACTGAGAGCTCCAGCAGTGTGTCTGGATATTGAGATCCCTTCTTCTTGACTTGAACTCCAATGATTGGTCTCTTCGTGAGCAATTCATCGTTGGTCTAGTTCTTAGAATGCCACTTTGTGTAACAAGCACCAGATGCCTGCAGCTAAAGAGTCACTCAACGTCAATTGAGGTTGCTCAAGGGATATATGAGCAGAAAGAAAATACATAGCACAGATATACCTACCTGGAATACTCAAGTAATTAAGGGTCATCTGTGAGAGACATGGATACACCAAACAACACTCATACTACCAGGCAAGTACATCTGTGACGTGCTCTACATCAGCCCATGGATACCTATCTAATTTGTTATGGCCATCTTTTAGTTTCGGAGGCGCCAGTACAGGTATCTGGGTTAGGAAGCTCATCACTTAAAGCATCAACCATCACATTATTACTTGTGGCATTGTGGAGGTTAGTGGTTTGCTGGAGGTGTATGGGACCTCTGAGGGCACTTTCCTGTGCCCCTGGGTGTGTTCTGTGGTTAGTCCTGGTTAGTCCTGTCCAATCTGTCCCATTCCTGCACCTGGTCTGTGCCAGTCCGTGTCAGTTCATTAGTCCACTCTGTTTTTCCCGCACTCCCAACAATGTTGGGAGGTTTGTTTTCTCTTTCATTTGTTTTTATATTTATCCTAGGACTTCTTACAAGTTCCTTGGGGCTTCTTAGTTAGCTCTGTAGCTGTCCTGGGTATGCCCAAGACTATAAAAGTCCTGTATCTACTGAATCAAGTGGAGGACACATGTATCCCTCAATTTACACGCACTCAGTCTCTGTTCCAAGCACATCCATTATCATTCCATCTCACTTACATATCTCTTGCATGCATGCACCACTCCTCTAGTCCGTTTTTCCCACAGTCCAGACCACCTGTGTCAACCACGGACTACCTTTCCCTTGACTTGGATCAGCCTTCACATCACCCTGTCTGGCCTGGAAGACCCTTGGGATGACCCTACTCACATTTCCCACCACTCTGCATATTCTTCCAACTTTACAGCATTGTCTCAGGTGATACAAAGTATCTGTTTGATGGTGGTAAGTGATTTGTCATGCTCAATTGATGTTGCTTACCTTCTCAGCCACAGAGAACGCCTCAAGAACATTGAGAAATGTGTTTGACAGGGCAATCCCTGTGTGAAACTGTATAGGTGTCATTGTCAGCATCCCCCATCACATAGGTAAGTAATAATCATGCCTTAGCGACTTCGATGACGTCTAAGGGCATTGTCAGTGGTGAGCCATTGCATTCCAAGTGGACACAAATCGCAACGAATAAACGATGGTTTGGTGATGACCATGTATCAGTTGTGAAGTTCAAATGACCATTGTAGTCCTGCCAGTGGTAAGTAGGTACACATGCCATCACGCTCACATAGAAACTAACATACATTTAGCATTTTAGCAATACATTCTCACATGCACATGAAGACGTGTCAAACATCACATAACACAGTAAATTCAGAAGGCAAGTAATAATTCAGCTGTCTGGTTTTCATCAGAGATAAAAAAGGCTGATCCCTGACTATTGTAAATGGGTGCAGTGATTTGCTAACCCACTGAACAACCTCCATTCTGCAATGAACACACCAAACATGTCAGTCACACAGTGCAACAGCCTACCCCCCGTGCATACCTTGTTTTGGTGCATGTGTGTGGTATATTCAAGTAGGTTGCCCATTCTTTGGCTTTGCACTCAAACGACTAAGTGATCTTGCCATTTTTTAGGATACCTCCAACAACTTTAGTGTGAGCTTCATTCATGTCTTTTGCATCATCTGCAGCACTGACGGCTTCATCTCCCCAGCATTTCCTAGCATGCTTGCACATGTTGCCAGTGGATCTGGCATCCTTCATATCCAGATAGCACCGGATCATCGCTTTGCAACTTTGACTTGCATACTTGAAAAGATGTGAATAATGCCTGTTATGCTCCTCAATGACAGGTTTGGATTCAAAAAAGGCATAAATAGGTGAGGTCCAGTCCTTCATTTGATGCTCTATTACTAACATTAGCATAGCCCATTGCCTTATTCCACAATTATTGTGTGCATACAATTGTTCATTTGAGGTCTCCTCAACGATCTCAATTTCTTCTATCTCTGCTGGGTCATGCTTGGCACTATGGCTCAGTGCTGTGGCTATTGTGGCATGTCTATTATTCACTTTGGTATTGCCATGGTCAGAAAACTCCTTGAGCTCATCAGACTGGAGGTGAAAGTGTTTTGATGGAGCTGGTGCTTGACCTACATATATAGAGTTAGTATGGGTCACATTGTGTGAGTTGACAATACAAATACCTCCAGGTGGGGGTATTCTTGCCTTCTTGAGAGGATTGGCTGATATGGGAGTTAGGTCATTTTCCTTATGCTTCTTTGGGTTTTGACCAGTTTGTTTTTTGAGGCCAAGTCTAGCCTTTTTGGAGAGTTTAATGACACATTTGGGTGGTTTGATGGATTCAGATGCCATGTAAAGTAGCTAGTAGGCTTGTTTTAGAGTAGTTGGGCAGATGGATAGACTCAACAAGAGTGAAAAAGAATTGCATACAGCCTTGATTCTTGAGCTACAAAGTGGTATAAATAAAGTGTCACCCCCTATTATTACAGCTGACCCATGGTGTGGATATGGGTATGGGTATGGGTACCATCCAGGCAGACCCAGACCCATACCCACCCAGTACCTATACCCACAACCCATGTGGATATCCCATACCCATGCTATGCCCTACTGGCAGCATCCCCAACAAGGCTGTAGACTGACTCTGAGCACCAAGTATGACTGCTGCTCCATCATTGTTGATGGACTTGAGTAGTTCACTTGTGGTTCATAGCTCAAGATTATTTGTGCCTGTTGTCTCTGTGTCTCAAATCTAAAGTATTAGTGGGCAAGGGATAAGTTTGAACTTTTGTTGGCACATATCTCAGGTTGCACCGGTTATTTCAACTATTTCAATTGCACCAGTTGTTTCAGTTATACTGGCTATTTCACTTTTGCCCATGTGGAATTCCTTTTATATCTTCCATCATGACTTGCACTGTCAGAGTTGTGACTCACTCTGATGATTTTGATTCAGATTCAATAAGGACTGTTACCATCTTTCTCTTCTACCACCATTCTCTCCCTCTCCCTCCCTTTCTTTTATATCACTATTCTCTCCTCTTATTGCTGATATATGTAGGAAGTGGAGAATGTTCATGTATAGTACAGTCAAGGGGTTCGAATTCTTGATCTATCAAATTCTGATAAGGTTCTACAAACTTTTTTTTCTTCATTAATACTGGAATTAAATACTCCTATCATGGAGCTGTGCTCTTTTTGAGATACTGGTACACTGAACTCAGGGAGGCTACCCCATCGTGAGTCCAGATTTTCCTTTTCAAGACTAGCAAAACTATTTTTAAAAGAATTACATATTACATTGTCTAGTTGGGGTGATTGAGTGCTTGATCTTGTCACCCCCTCCCTTTTCCCTTTTCTTTCATTGCTTCTAAATCACAAAAGTAGGCCCTCATGGCCTCATAATCCATTCTCTGAACTGCCTTAAGCTGATCATCAGGTCAGGCTCTGCCATTGATGACGAGGTAACCACCCTGGAGCTATTTGTTATAGTGGCACTCTTTGCTTTCATCCCTAGTACTTGTGTTACATTCAACTGTGATGTGTAACATGTGACACGACCAGTAGTGTCAAGTGATGCACCAAGGGGTTACGGCATCAAGCGGTACCCTTCTCTCACTGAGGTGAGCGACAGCTGTAGACGACAGCAGCCATGGCAGGAAGTCTTTGAGACTTCCTTCGACACAGGTGGCGTAGGACAATGTCCTAGAAGCAGACCCGGAGAAGTTCAGCTCTCACTGACAGAGGTTCCCTACCTAGGGATAGGAGTGGTCCTCGACGATGAGGACGGCAAGGACGTTGAGGAAGTCTAAGGCCTAGCTTAGACTAGAGGATGAGATAGAAAGAATCAGCCAACAGACTTGAAACTACGTGGTATTGTGTAGATCAAGGTTAGAGATGTAAATACAGGAGAGAGAGGTTTATATATGGTATCATAACGAGTTCAAGCAGAGCTTGAACTAGTATAGGGTAGGCACTACGAGTCATATCGAGTCAGTGATATACATGAAACTACAAGGCTGTGTGCAAGAGAGCATAGCTGAGGAGGGCAGTGTCTGTGACAAGAAATGAGTCATAAATAAGTAGCACTGCTTAGAAGGCAGTGGTCGGTGTGGGAGAGGGAGAGAAACGGAAGTATTGATCCCACTTCACCAGGAAGCAGTCCTGTGCGAGTGCAGCATTCCAATCGTCCTCGTTGATAATAGGCGAAAAAGGGGAGGGGGTATCCTCAACTGTAACAACTTGAATCGTCTTTTTACATTGGGCCTTGTGACTCCCATGTGACCATCTGCAATCACCACATCTGGTGAATGGTTACTTGCTGTTACGAATCCATTCATTTTCACCTAGCTTGTGCACGTGACTAGATCACATGACACATCACATGACCAGATCATGTGACCGGTCTAGACCCTTATCTCTTATCTAAACGTTGTATTAATCTCCGTCATCTTCTACTTCTTTTCACACGATCGTGAGAACACTCTAACTCTGTATAGTAACCCTTATCGTAGATAGTACCTGACACAGCTTGGTCTGTGCGTAGCATGTAGTAGTATAAATATGAATGATAGCCAACTGGACAAACCAGTTTTGTCCTTGTTGGGATTCCCCTAACGAGTGCTCCTCATCTTTAAGTTGTGTCCTCCGGTATTGAAGAGTAGGTCCTAGACGTACTGTCTTAGGGTCGCCTTCACTTGCTAGTGATGATGGAAACAAAGAAGAAGAGGTAGAGTAAGTGAAAAGATTGTTATGATGTAATCTGGTCGCAGGGAGAGTAGGTAGTAAACTAAGTAGTTTTGTCCTTTGAAGGTGACCCTAAGACAATACAGTCTAGGACCTACTCTCCAAGTCAATAGGATGCAACAAAGGATAAGGGGTACTCATTAGAGGAATCCCAACAAGGACAAAACTGGTTTGTCCAGTTGGATGTTATTCATATTTATACTACTACATGCCATGCACAGACCATGCTGTGTCAGGTACTATCTATGATAAGGATTACTATACATGGGTATACACTTTTCACAATCATATGAAAAGGAAGAGAAAACAATGGAAATTAAGTACTTCATAAAGATAAGAAATAAAAGTCTAGACTGGTCACATGATCTGGTCATGTGATGTGTCAGGTGACTTGGTCACATGCACAAGCTAGGTGAAAATGAACAGGTTCATAACACTATTCTCATTAGAGACACTGCTTTACATGCAAGGGTGCAGTGCTCCCTCCAAGTTGCTGAAGTCAAGTCTCTCCAACCCCCATATGATCATCATTATCAGTGGGAAATTGTCATGTCAATGGGTGGTGTGCACACATGGTCATCCCAGCATTGCATTATGCATGGGCATCATATTGTTGTTAGTGTCCATGGGCCATTGTTGTCCATCAAGTCCATGCCATGGTGTTATACCCTGGTGGTGTGCACATGTGATCATCCTGGCATTGCATTATTGGGCTGTTGTCATCCATTGAGTCCACATCACAGCATTGTGTGGTTGATCATCTTGGGGTCATGCTCTGTACTAATGGGTGACACACCAGTATGAACAGGCAATAACTGGGATTGAAAAGCCGCAAAAGGAATCCCACATGGGCAAAAGCAAAACAACTGCTGCAATCAAAATAACTGAAATAATCAATGCAACCTGAGGTACCTGCTGCCAAAAGTTCAAACCCAACCCTTGTCTGCTAATACTTTAGATTTGAGACGCAGAGGCAACAGGTACAAATAACATGGATGTTTGAAAGGGCCATTGGGCGGTGAGTTCTTGAGCTATGGACCACAAGTGAACTACTCAAGTCCATTGACAATGATGGAGCAGCAGTCATATTTGATGCTCAGAGTCAGTCTACAGTCTTGTTAGGGATGCTGCCAGAGCATCAACCACACTAATAATCTTGAGAAAACAGGTCTCCTAGCTGAACAGCCTGAACTCGACAACTCCCAGAGCCCCTATATGTGATAGTACTGCAGTGACGAGGGCTATTGGGCCAATCTTTGTGGAGTACTAAAGGCCTGTGTTGTATGGATTGCCACCTGTCCTTGACATGAATCAGAATGAACAGGGAATCTTCAATTCTCACCATCTATTATATGTTTTGTGACCCCAACTTGTTGAAAACCCCTG